>QLPI01006903.1:47260-59836 GCA_003314275.1 Chroogomphus rutilus | reverse complement strand
TATAATATTACAACATATTGAGATTGGTCTCTCAGGGGTGAGATGCAAGTTTGCACCCAACAATAAGACCCCTGGCGCTTCCCAGGTCTCCGTCTCCATTTTGATTCCAATCCTGAACCCGCAACCTTTAGTCCCCCCGCCTCCGGAGTATGAACTTCCTTTGGAAATCATTCGGAACCCTCCAGAAACCCTTCCGGAAGCCTCTAGCTAAGCACCGACACGTGGATTTAACAGGGCTAGTGAACCCCCAGAGCTACGATGGAAAAGAATACTTCATTAGCTTCACCGATGACCACAACAGGTAGACTTACCTCATTCTGATGGCAAGGAAAGGGGAAGCATTTGACTGCTATAAGCAGTATAGAGCGTGGGTCAAAACCCAGCATGGCACAAAGCTGAAGCACCTGCAAACCAACCGCAGGGGTGAATACCTCTCCCAAGAGTTCAGGGTGCACCTTAAATCAAAAGGAATGGTATGAAGCCTTACCATACATGACACATCAGAAGAAAATAGTGTGTCAGAGCACCTGAATAGGACACTGCTAGAGCATGCATGGGCTATGCTTCTGACAGCTAGCCTACCAAAATTCCTGTGGACTGAGTCAGTCCAACATATGGTGTGGCTTAAAAACAGGACTTCAACATGTGTGCTTGATGGCAAAACACCATACGAGCTTGTACATGGCATGAAACCTGACCTCACCAACCTACCTGAGTGGGGCACAAGAGTGCTTGTGCTGAAAGAACACACTGGCAAGTTGGATTCTAAGGCAGATGAGGGGAGGTGGATGGGGTACAGCAATGAAAGCAAGGGCCATAGGGTTTACTGGCCCAGGAAACATTGCATCACTGTCGAATGCAATGTGACATTTGACACTCCCATCCTGGTCACCCCCGCTGATATACTAACTGAGGGGGAGTCCACCACCCATGGTAGTAAGGGCATTGGTGGCACCCCTCATGGCCAAGGACCACCACCAGTACCACCAGATCCACCCACAGGTCTTGCGTGGATTGACCTACTTGAAGGGTTTGAGGACATGGACACAGATCTGCTAGGCAGAGGTCACCACATGTGGAAACCATCTGCGTACGTGCATGGGATTGCTGATGGCACAGGCAGCAGCACTGGTCATGTGAATGCCCCCATTTACCCTAATGGGCTGCCCATCCCCACCGGGAATATGGCCTTAGCAGTCCTGGAGGAGGTGGAGGAGGTCAGCATGGAGGATGAAGGGATAACACATCGCTCTCTAGAACATGCAATGGTGGTGGCTACCCAGAGCATGGGAATCGACCTGGTTAGCCTGGATGATGCATGTTTACATGAGGACTGGCCAGCATGGGTTGCATCCATGTGAAACCTTGTAGAACCCCCCGATGGTGCCAACATTGTTGGCAGCAGGCTCGTTTTTTGCTACAAGCACGACGCAAGCAGTAAAGTTGTAGCCCACAAAACCAGGCTCGTCGTGCAAGGTTTTTCCCAAACAGAAGGGATAGACTATAATGAAACTTTCTCTCCCACAGCCAAACTTTCTGCCATCTACATCATTGCCACCATAGCAGTCAGGAATGACTGGGAGCTTGAGCAGACCAATATCGACAGTGCCTACCTCAACACCCCAATTACAGAGATGGTTTACATGCACCAGGCCAAAGGCTATGAAGTCCCTGGACAGGAACATCACGTCTGCTGCCTCAACCGCACAATCTATGGCCTTAAACAGTCAGGGAGGGAGTGGTATGATATGCTGTGTGACATTATGTACAAATTTGGGTTTACGTGTTGCAAAGTTGAGCATGCTGTATTCCACAGGTATTCTGGCCAGGATGCCCTCATCATCGATGTCCACGGCGATGATCTCACCAAGGCCAGTAACTCAAAGGTTGTGATCTGCAAATTCAAAGACAAGTTATGCACCATCATCAAGATCAAGGATATGGGGGATTTGTTGGAATAATTTGACCGGCATCTATGCATTGGTTGCCTTGTCACACTAGTCACACATTATTTGTAATTCCTCATCTGTTTGCAATGAGCCATTACCTCTGCTCAAGCCAAACAGTTGTTCGTTTCCACCATCCTTGCTCAGCACCAACAAAATTCAATACAAACAGATCACAGGTTGCTCTCGTTAACCACTGCTGGTGCTGATAGGAACTGAGTAACCTCGAAAGCCCAAAACCAGTCGAAGCTGCACCTACTGAAAGTGTGCATAACCAGGCCTAATGAAAGCCTATGACGTTTGACCGAAAGCCACATCTACTGAAAGCATGCACAACCAGGCCTAACAAAAGCCTGTGATGTTCAACTGAAAGCTGCACCTACCGAAAGTGCACCAGGCCTAATAAAAGGCTGTTGTAACTGAACTGAGAAGCCGTATCTAATGAAAGTATGCTGGGCCTACCAAAAGCCTGTTTTTTCCCACATTCACTGAGAGGATTTCCATTCTACTCTACCTATGGAACCCTGGATACATGTCTGTAAATGGAACTTATACGTGGATCTACCCCCCCACACCATGAATCAGCATAGGATCTGGAGATCTGAGATAGAAGTTGAGGAGTTTGGATTTCAGGAGGTGCATGGAGAGTAGATGCCACTCGAGGATGTGTGTTGGAATAATTTGACCGGCATCTATGCATTGGTTGCCTTGTCACATTAGTCACACATTATTTGTAATTCCTCATCTGTTTGCAATGAGCCATTACCTCTGCTCAAGCCAAACAGTTGTTCTTTTCTGCAGTCCTTGCTCAGCACCACCAAAATTCAACAGGATTTACATTGGCTACTAGGGATAGAGGTTAAACACAACCATAAGCTATGCATGCTCTCACTCTCACAGCATGCTTACATCGAGAGGATCCTCAAGTGGTTTAAGCTACAGGATGCAAACCCCCTCAGTATGCTGCTTGACCCTCATCACAAACTCTCCATATCACAATCCCTATCCACCCCTTGCCAATATGACAATATGCACAACATGCCCTACAGAGAGGCCATTGGATCCCTCATGTATGTGGCGCTGGGCACATGCCTGGACATCTCATTTGCCATATCTTTCCTAGTGGAATTTATGCAGAACCTGGGGAGGCACACTGGGAAGCAGTCAAAAGGGTTTTTTGCTACCTTAAGGGAATGAAGGACACTTGCCTCATCATTGGAGGAGCACGAAAAGGCGTAGAGGCCTTCTTGGATGCAGACTGGGCCTCACAGGAGCATAGGCACTCTGTATCTGGGTATGTATTCACAATTGAGAGAGGAGCTGCCTCCTGGAGTTCGAAGAAACAGCCTATTGTTGTGCTATCAACAACAGAGGCCAAATACATTGCAGCCACTCATGCTGCAAAAGAAGCCCTGTGAATCTGAATGTTTATTGGGGAGATAGCTCAACCACTCAGAGAACCCATCACCATCCACCTCAACAATGTCTCAGCCATTTCCACCACAAGAACAATGAATACCACCCAAGGACCAAGCATATAGACATACACTATCACTTCATATGCCAAGCTGTGCACGAGAAGCTCATTCACATTGACTATGTGCCAACAGACAAAATGGCAACAGACATGTTTACAAAGTCCCTCCCTCAACACAAGGTACTATACCTGAATGCACTGGTCGGGATGTGTTTTACTTAAGGGGGGGTGTTGGAACTAGTGTGTGTAAGCATAGAATGCAGTAAGGTATGGAGGTCCCGGTCAAACATGGCCGGGACCGCATATATGTCAGACGAGTAGATAGCAGTCCCTCAGTGAACTGCCTGTTCACTGAGGTACGTATTCCTATTGTATGCCTAGACACACAGGCACTAATTATCTTGTAACCTTCTGTTGTTTAGGTATAGTAATAATATACTCAGTGAACCACCCGTTCACTGAGCCTTCTGTTGTTTAGCTACTGCGCATAATTGCTACAAAGTTCCAGTACAAGGACTGGGGAACTGCAGCTGTCTAGGTCTTCCTTATATACTGTCAAGCCCACGATACCGTGCTCTGATTTACTCGGCAGTACCGACCAACTGACCCTTACCCATATCATCCCTCACCAGTGTGTGGCCTCGGCTCGGTACATTCGGCTCATCATTTGGTTCACTTTCCTCATCTCATCCCCTCCATTCATTGTTATTCTTCCATTCCCCTTCTTTCCCTGTAACCGTTCCCCTTTGGGACATTTACTATTCACCTATTATTCGGTCATGGCCCTATTGTTTTATATTTGGCCATTTTCCATTGTTCTATTTTCATTCTCACTCACTCTTTTGTTCTCAGCGAAATTTCATTGTTCTATTCTCATCCACATTCCTTATTCTATTTCTGATCATTGTGGACAATACCTCCACATGATTCTTCATACCTTATTGTTCTCCATTCCTTGTGCCACCCTGTTCCACATTTCACTTCTTAACCTATATAAGTAGTGAATGTATGTAGATGGTTCTTCGTTCTGGAAATCAACTAGGTTTACGCCTTCTTGTCCTCCTTTCCCCTGTCTAAAGTCCTTTACTCGGGCTGACACTCTCGGCACTCTTCCGGGTATCCCTTCCATCCCAAATCAGTGGCATGCACGGAAAGTAGGGTGCAACACACGAGCACGTTGAAGCCAAGCCACTATGACTGGCCTGCAGAACTTGGCCACTTCCTGCCAGCATCGTGAAGCCGGCACTATTACTATAATGCTCGGCCCACGTATCGTCGGGAATTCTGAAGCCTGACATATTGTCAAGTCCACGTACCGAGACCCATCTGCCGGCAGTACCGACCGAGCAACCATCCTAGGTCCATGAACAAGTGACCATGCCGCATGCACATCACTTGGTATGCCGGTCTCCACTCGGTACCTCCACCACCCACACGCCCACCCCTCAGTCCATCTCACCTCAGGACTTCCTGTCCTTGTACTATCCTCGGTTACAAGCCTTGTCTTATAGTCTGGCACCTCCTATTGTCCTATCTTTGGACACATTCTATTATTCTGTCCTTCATTGTTCTATCCCCGTTTTGCATTCCTTGTTCTAATTTTATTCGTTGTGGACAATAACCACATGCTCTGCATACCTTGTTGTCCCACATTCCTTATTCCACATGTCGCTTCTTAACCTATATAAGTAGGACATGCATGTACATATTTCCTCATTCTGGGTATCAACTAGGCTTAGGCCCTTCTACCTTCTTCTCTTCTGTTAAGTCCTCGACTCGGGCCGGCATCATCAGCATCCCCCCGAGCATCTGTCTGTTGCAAATCCAGTGGCACAACGCACAAGTACATTGAAGCCAACGCCACTACTCTTGGCCTGCAGGACTTGGCCATAGTCTGCCCGACCTTTCGCCAACACCCCTCGGCAGTACCGAAGTCCGTCAGTAACCGAAGCTTGACACATATACATATATCACGTCAGAGATGCAAAAGAACAAATGGGGATAACAATTTACCGCAACACTGCTGTCACCAGTGGTTTGAGTAATATCTCATTTACAATACTCCCTCGCACTCAAAGCACCTAAGAGTCCAAGTCAAGAAATGCATGATGCCATTCTTGTGGGAGAGATTTGGTGAGGAGGTTAGCAAGATTGTCTTTAGTGCCTATTTCATTTACCGCGAGTGTACCATCCATAATTTTCTCTCATATATAGTGATATTTGATGTCAATATGTTTTGTCCTTTTATGAAACACATGATTGACTGCAATTGAACGTGCTCCAAGGGAGTCACTATAAATGTCAATTGATAGGTCAACTTTGAATAAGAGTTATTGTAGCAAGGAAATCATCCATTATACATGTTTTGCACATTCAGTGAGTGTAATGTACTCTGCCTCAGTGGATGAGAGTGCAACAGTTCATTGTTTTTGTGTTGCCCAAGACACCCCCCCACCTCCGAGAACAAATGTATATCCAGTGGTAGAGTGTCATTCATCCTGGTCACCTGCCCAGTCAGAGTTGCTGTAGCCTACCAATTATGCAGAATCATTAACTCCATATGTCAGCTTGTAGTTTTTGGTGGTGGCTAGATATTCCAAGACATGTTGAGCTGCAAGTAAATGACCTTGTGTTAGGTTGGAACCACATTGGGATAGCCTATTAATTGCAAAGCAGATGTCCAGCCATGTCCCAAGCATGGAATACATTAGTGAGCCAACAAGTTATTGATAACATGATGTGAGTAATGCATCTGAATTTTTATCTAGGTTTGCAATCAAGTTTGTACTGGCAGCCAGCAGTGTATAGACTGGTGGATGTGAAGTGAGATTAAAGTGATCAGTCATCTATTGTATATAATGTGTCTGATTGATGGAGAATGTTTTCTTTGCTCAGTCATGGGTTATGTGTAGGCCAAGGAAGTGTTGGATCTCTCCTAGGTCGGTGTACTTGTACTGTGAACCTATGAACTTCTTAGTATCTTAGATGTGTTCTAGTGTGGCAAAAATAGCCATATCATTGACATAAACCAGAATCACAGCTAGTGCAAGCAAGAGTCACAAGGAGTCGAGTCATGCCACTGATGCAAATGTCTCCTCATAGTCAATACCAACTGTCTGTGTGAAGCCTTTGGCAACAAGGTGGATTTATATTGAGTAACCTCCCCTTGTGTGTTTCATTTGGTTAGATACACCCACCGATTCTTGATGGGTTTTCAACCAGGTGGCAAGTCCACTAGCTCCCATGTCCAATTGTCAGAGAGGCAGGCCATCTCTTCTTCCATAGCCTTTTTCCATAAGAGCGCTTCAGGGGTCTCTATTGCATACTCATATGTAATTTCTAGGCAAATGTCCCAGGTGACTATGGGAGGGAGGTTATTTAGAGGATATATTTGTTCTATATCTATCTAATATATTTTTGTTTTATTGTGTTTTTATTGTAGGAAGCCCTCCGCATGATGCAAAGGTTTTGAGTTTGACTAAGTGCCAACCCAGGGAGGCAGCTACAGGGGATGTGTGAGTAGGTAACAGTCATCTGTGAACAACTCTGGTATTATCAGTATGTGATACCAGCATGAGTCCTCTTTGATATGTATCAGGGATTATTCCCA
This sequence comes from Chroogomphus rutilus, assembly GCA_003314275.1. Taxonomy (NCBI): domain Eukaryota; kingdom Fungi; phylum Basidiomycota; class Agaricomycetes; order Boletales; family Gomphidiaceae; genus Chroogomphus; species Chroogomphus rutilus. The sequence goes on along the minus strand of QLPI01006903.1, from coordinate 52,803 downwards.
GTGTATCCAGACAATGTTTTATATAGCCCTGATGGATCTAGCCCAATATGGCTCAAAGTCACGTGTGATCACGTGATAGTACCTATAGGTATGCAGGGGGTTGAGTGACTGCCTGTTAGAGTCTGAGTTTGCATCAGGTCCGAGCTGATGTAAGTCGGTCCGAGTTGTGTGTTTGGAGTCGTAAGGACTTGGCTTCAACTTTAATGTTGCGCCCTCCTCAATCGTCAGTCCTTTATTTTGGAGGTTCGGAGAAGATAAGTTTTGGAGTTCAGAGAGTGAGTGGGAATACTAAGTCGATATTCAAACTAAGGTGTAGTACAGAAGTCTGGAGGTATTTATACATGCGATCCTTATTGTAACTAATTAGGAATGATCAAGAGAACAATAAGATGAACGAAAGTGGAGTATAAGAGAAATATACATTGGGTGTTACAATAAGACTATTGTTCAACGAGAAAGGAAGATGTCCGAGGTCCAAGGTTAACGATGCTGGTTGGACTCGGAGGTGACTATGTAGGCTCGGACTTGGTTCGGAGTAGGGTTATTTCGTAGCGCCCTATGTCGGATGTCCAGGATGTCGGAGTTATATCGCGGATATAACACTGCCTGAGGATGCTAGTCTCCATGGAAATATGAGTAAACTCATAGTTAAATTGTAGTAAACTCAATATAATGTTCCCATTGGGTCCAGGGATGTGAGTGATGATGACAAAGGTAGTAGCCCAGTATAATAACACGAGCGATCCAGACTTCGTTGATTACGATAATAAACAGTATTCTTTGAGTGCAAGACTAGTTTGTTATTATCTATCTATCTGTCTCTTATAGAGAATTTGAGTCCTGAATATAATCTCCTTCATAACTACCCTGAGATGGTGTCTATATGCAGGTTACCATGTTTCCGATCTATTTCTGTCTGTCCTGTTTGTGTGTTCCTTGTCAGGCCTCGGTACTACTGATGGTACGGTCGGAACCAGCCAAGTCCTGCAGGCCAGTCAGGGTGGCTTGGCTTCAACGTACTTGTGCATTGCGCCCTGCCTCCTGTGCGTGCCACTAACTTGTAACGGAAAAGTTACTTGAGAGGATGCCAAGAGTGTCAGCCTAAGTAAGGACTTCTCAACAGAAGGAGGAGAGTAGGGAGGCGTAAACCTAGTTGATACTCAGACTGAGGAACTATGTACATGCACTCGCCACTTATATAGGCTGAGAGGTGGAATGTGGAATAAGGGTGGCATAAGACATGGAGAAAAGAATAAGGTATGAAGACCATGTGGAGGTATTGTCCTCAGCGAACTAGAATAGAACAATATGAAAGTAAGACAATGAAATATGACCGATAATAAATGAGTGAGATTGTGGGAAAGAATAGAACAATAAGGGGTGGCTGAGATATAAAACAATAGGGCCGCGAGTAAGTGGCAATGAATAGTGAATGTCCCGAGGGTAAGCAGGTAAGGGGAAGGACAGGGAGTGGAAGAATAATAAAGAATAGGAGGGTTGGGTAAGGATAATGAACCAGATGATGAACCGAGTGTACCAAGCCGAAACTGCGTGCCATGAGGGATGATATGGATAAGGGTCGGTCGGTTGGTACTGCCGAGTAAGTCAGAGCATGGTATTGTGGTCGTGACAGTCCTACTCAATGTGAAAATACTCTTTGCTGCTTCTTGCAGTGCCCTCAACTCCAGTATTGACATCATACCCCATTTCTCTGCAAGTAAGTGCATGTCACCTGCATATATGCACCCCAAACATGTCCTCCCCATCCATGAGTGGTATGCCTCTCTGTCTCTATATGTCCTATGACCTATAGACCCTGCTCCAGGTGTGTCTTTTTTCTTTTCGTCCCTTGTATCTCTCTTCCTCAGTAGGTGCCTAGCATATAGGCTGCCATATCTCAATCTGCTATCTCTACATATACACGTGGTAGTTCTGTTTGTACTTTTCTAGTCTTTCTAATGTTACTTTTGTTTGTCTCAGTGTTCCCTTACTCCTAAACATATCTCTAAGTCCATTCTTGGCATATATGCACCTCTATGTGCTCCTAACCCCATTTCTCCTTCTAATTCCTCCCTAATCCCCTAACTCCTCTGTCTCTTGTCTCAACATAATTGGGTCTCCTGCTGGTGAAACTTTTGCAGCAGCCAAGAAGGCATCCCTGGTATTAGTCCAAACACCTGGAACTGAGGGGCACAAGCTCTGCTGTAGGAAGTCCCTATTGGGGTTGTGTTCAGTGGGTCAACCCTTTGTATACCTCGGTAGGGTTGCATTGACCGGCAAAGGCCCATCCAGGTGGCAGATCTGGTGTAGATGGTAGAGCTACACAAGATTGAGTTGTAGAGGGTGGCACTATAAATGATGGTGGGATGGAAAGTGATACTGCAAGCAGTGGAGGTGTAAGAGGTAGTTCAAGGAGTGGTTGTACAGGAGGTGGTGTCATGAACAGTGGTGTATGGGGTGGCACTACAAGTGGCAGTGTACAAGGTGGTGTCACAAGTGGTGTTACATGAGGTGGTGCTGCAAGTGGTGTGATGCTGGACAGCATTCCAAGCAGTGGTGCACTGGGCAGCATTGAAAATGGTGGTGCATAAGGTGGTATTGCAAGTGGCAGTGTACGGAGTGGTGTTGCATGTGTGTCACGACCACACACCGTGCTCTGACTTACTCGGCAGTACCGACCAACCGACCCTTACTCATATCACCCTCCATGGTGCACGGTTTCGGCTCGGTACATTCAGTTCATCATCTGGTTCATTATCCTTACCCCACCCCCCTATTCTTTATCATCCTTACCCTCCCCTCACCCACTTACCCTCGGGATGTTCATTATTCATTGCCACTTACTTGCGGCCCTATTGTTTTATCTCGGCCATTCCTTATTGTTCTATTCTTTCCCACAATCTCACCCGCTTATTATTGATTATATTTCATTGTCTTACTCTCACATTGTTCTATTCTAGATCGCTGTGGACAATACCTCCACATGGTTTTCATACCTTATTCTTTTCTCCATGTCTTATGCCACCCTTATTCCACATTCTGCCTCTCAGCCTATATAAGTAGTAGATGCGTGTAAATAGTTCCTCAGTCTGAGTATCAACTAGGTTTACGCCTCTCTACTCTCCTCCTTCTGTTCAGAAGTCCTTACTCAGGCCGATGCCCTCGGCATCTGCCCAGGTATCTTTTCCGTTACAAGTTAGTGGCATGCACAGGAGGCAGGGCACAATGCACGAGTACATTGAAGCCAAGCCACCCCAACTGGCCTGCAGGACTTGGCCGGTCCCGACAAGTATCATCGGCAGTACCGAGGCCTGACAATGTGGCAGTGTGTGGGGTGGCATTGCAAGTGGTGATGCATGAGGTAGTGCTGCAAGCAGTAATGTGTGAGGCAGTGCTGCAAGCAGTGATGTGCGAGGTGATGCTGCAAGCAGTGGTGCATGAGGTAGTATCACAAGTGGTGGGGTGCGAGACAGCACTCCTGCCCCTGGCAGAGTTCCAGTACAACAATCACATTCATGCCTCAACCTAAGAATCACCGTTCATGTTAGACACCAGCTGGCACCTATGTATGGGCTTTGAACAACAGCAACCACCCCTGCAACTCAAATCAGTAAATGAGTTCAAGGAACAAATAGAGGGGGCCCTCTCCAAAGTAAAGGTGGCCCTAATAAAGGTGGCCCTAACAAAGGTGGCCCTAACAAAGGCAAAGGAAGACATGGTGACCTACTATAATTGCCAACATCAGCTGGCCCTGAGGTTTGTACCAGGCAACTGAGTGTATCTTGATGCAAATGGCATTCACACTACCTGCCTGTACAAGAAGCTGGTGCATAAATGGCTCAGCCCTTACCATGTAGAAGAGCAAGTCAGCTCCCAAGCCTATCATCTCAAGCTCCCAAAAAGCTTAAGCTGCCTCCACCCTGTCTTCCCAGTCATCAAGCTAACCCCAGTATGGGCCAACCTGATTACAGGCAGACACCCAGCACCACCACTGCCACTGATCTTATGGGAGAACAAGGAACACTTCGAAGTGGAACAGGTCCTCAATAGCCAAATGAGGGCAAACTGGTTGCAGGTTCTCATCAAGTGGAAGGGCTATGACTATGAGGAGAACTCTTGAGAGAATAAAAGTGATATACAAGCTCCTAACCTCATTGCCAACTTCTACCACCTACATCCTGGGGCCCCCCATCAGATCACTCTATAAGTACACCCACCTTCACATATTGCATGTTGGTCTAACCCATAGGGATTCATGTATCAGGGTCACCACATTCTAGAGGGGGGGTGATGTCAGGGGAACCCTTAAAAACAGATCCCAATTGAAGACCTACCAACCAAGGATCCCATCTGCTGACTGAGGCCTGTAGGCCTGTCTGGCACATGCCCACCTACCACAACCAAACTATGTACTAAATGGGTGCTACAAAGGGTGGTTACCATCAACAGGCATCAGTTATGGCCATCACTCATATCACTGGTAATTACCAATAACTCTGGCACCCTGGTTCCTGCTCTGATCAGCATAGAGCACTATGCCTGAGTGTTAAGAATGTGAGTGGCGAGGTTCTTAAGTAATATCTTGGCAAAGTTGAAACTTCACAGAGTTTTGGAGTATGGCTTGGCTTCAGTTTATGTACTGTGCCTTCCAGATCTTGTTGTATCCCTAACTTCAGACAGAGGTTTGGAGTGGAGTGAGGTAGAACCCTTTTGACAGAAGCTCAGAAACTGAGCAAGGATTGCCTTGGTCGAATTCCAAGTCCATATTCAGACTACTGTACTTCTACTTTACATGTGTGTTATATACTAGTATGTATTTCAAATTCCAGTAGAGCTTAGCAACTGAGAATAAGGGGAATTACAAATGGGGAGAAGATCTCTAATCAAAAGAACAAGGGAACTAAAGTACAAGAGGCCGAGCAAACCTTGTAACCAAGCCACTGTGAGATCTGAATGGGATCTTGATGTGCTTCTGTTTTGGGAAAGGATGACTGGAGTTGAGTTGATCAGCGAGATAAGGGAACAGAGATTAAAAGGCATTTAGTGATAAAGGTCAGGCAAAGTTTTGACCAGTGAATGTAGGTGTGATGTGTTATAGCCCATGCTTTCAACAAACCCACACTAACCCCCACAACCACCCGCCTCTGTTCCGAGACCTTTCCGACCGAAAGGACGAAGGATTGTTTTCCGTGGTTCCCATCCCCGTCACGTCCGTCCGAAACACCGCATTCCCGTGTCTGTCCCCGTCACGACTGTTACATACCATTGCAATGGTTGGTGAATACATGTAACAAGTTGCTGTTTAAATAGTGCCCACAGACTAATGCCAGATAATCTGGCATAGTGGCCTTTTGGCCCAGTTGAAAGAACACATCACTGTGGGAATTTGTTGCCTTTCACAATGACCGAGACACCGTCCTCGAGTCTGTTCCCGACCAAGGACTCAATACTTTGATAACCGACGCGCAGGACCATCGCGTACCTCACTCCCTTGTTTTCTCCTTTATATTTGACCCCTTGTACTTCCTTTCTCCTTGTTTTAT
>QLPI01006903.1:537-42900 GCA_003314275.1 Chroogomphus rutilus | reverse complement strand
CAACACATAAGTTGAAGCCAAGTCCCTTCGACCTCGAACACCTTAGTGACCAGATTGAACCAATCAGCGACCGACCCTAAGCTTCCGGCGCTCCCATCTCCATCCATAGTCCGTCCCCGACTTCCGCTCTCAGCCTTCGGCCCCTTCACGGACCTCTACGCTAATCCGGATAGCCCTTTCGAAAGTATTAGCTAAGCGCCTGACACACAGACTTAACATGATGTCTAGTCAGAGGGCTTGTCAAGTCTCGGTAATGCCAATAGTGCAGATGGGAGTTGGTCAAGTCCTGCAGACTGGTTGGGGTGGCTTGGCTTCAATGTGCTCGTGCGTTGTGCCCTGCTGTTCCATGCATGCCACTTATTTGGACAGAAGAGAGACCCAGAAGGATGCTGAGAGTGTCGGCCTGAGTAAAGGACTTCAGACGGAAGAAGGGAGGACAGGGGGATGCAAACCAAGTCGATATTCAGAGTGAAGAACTATCTACATACATTCACTACTTATATAGGTTAAGAAGCAAGATGTGGAACAGGGTGACATAAGGAATGGAGAACAATAAGGTATGAAGAATCATGTGGGAGCATTGTCCACAGTGATCCAGAATAGAATAAGGAATGTGGACAAGAATAGAACAATGAAAATAAGATAATAGAAATGTGGCCAGAAATAGATTAATAGAGAGTGACCAAATATAAGACAATAGGGTCATGGCTGAAGATAAAACAATGGTAAAATGTCCTGAGGTAGAGCAGGCTGAGAAATCAGGAATTGATGGGGCGGGATTAATGGATAATGAGTAGTGAGGAGTTGATGAGGAATAGGGATGGGAATGTGGAGGGTGAATGTTCCAAGCCAAGACCAAGGTACTGAGTGGCAAATGTGTGGTTTTGGTCACTTGCATGTAGAATTAGGCTGATCATTTGGTCGGCACTGCTGAGTTACCAGATACTTGGTACATGTACTTGACAGGGCTGAGGATTGGCAGCAGAGGCTGTATAGACTAGGGAAGTCAGATAGGCAGGATTGGCTGAGAATAAGGGCATGTCCATGTGAGTTGAGCAGGGTTGTCCTGAGAGGGAAATGCATTCATGTGGTTGGAGCTACAGATGAGGGCAGATATGACTTTGGTGAGGTTGTGATACCAAGACAAATAGAGCACTATGGCCGCACTATGTATATAGTCATAGTTAGGGGTGAAAGGGTTCCTTAGAGTTTTATCTTTGGATCCCTTCACCAGGTATGCTAGCACAGTGTACATACATAGATGTCCTACTAATACTTTGGATCCCCCTTCACTAGTGTGCTGCCCAAGGGTAGAACACCTGCTTAGGTTGCCTTTACACCTGTGTCAGGGAGCTTACTGCTACTTCAATTGCCTATACAGATAGTGGCTCCTGTTTGACTCAAGGTGTTCACTGAGCACTTCTCAGAATTGGTCCCAGTCAGTCATGTAGAAGTTGTAGAAGGGCTTGAGTAGCATTTGAGATAGCTCTATATCCAAGCATGGCTCAGGCATATGGTCAGTGATAAAGCCCCAGAGGCTTGGACTGGTATCATATGAGATCTGTGCAAAAGACATTATAGACCCTCATCCAATTCTTTGTTGCCATTGATTGCAGGATGGGTGTTCTTTTTAGTAGTACCATGGTCAGATCATAGTCTGCCAGCAGGGATATTAGCTCTTCAGCATCTTTTGTCACTCCTTCCATAAAGAGATGGTAGTTCTACTCCTTGTCCCATATGGGGTGGTGTCAGTTGAAGTTGTTACACCAGAGCATGGAATCTGTGTTGAGGTGGATTCTGTTGTGGTGTTCCTTGTCAATAAACTGGTCCAGAGTATATAGCATGTTTGAGTGCTGATAATTGTTATAGATGTTAAAAAGGGTCATCCTCTACTATGAGTATTTGAACTGTATTGCTGTACTGTTGTTTGTCCCTTCAAGTGATATCTGGGACCAGGTGTTTGTATCTAATGCCATGTTGACTAGTGTCACTAATCTCTTGGCAGAGGTGTCAGAAGTAGGTATCTAGTTATACACACTTAGCTAGAAATGTTGGCCACTCCTAATCCCAGCTTGTATGGTCATTTGTACCACATGTAGTACATCATTTCTTAGGGGTTGTTGCATACTACAATCTTGTGCCAGTCACCACAGGTCTCACTGTGTTGTGGGCCTGTGGGAATGCCAGCACCATATGATTCCATCCTTGATACTTGAGACACTGAGTGGGAATTTTTGTGCATTTTTATGTGTATACTCATTTCTGGCAGAGAATCAAACTATTAGTAAGTGCTTTGTTTGCCACCCTGGCCCTGTCAAGGTGACCAAGGCATGTCCTCAAATTTGGCTAGGTGATCTGCAGTGGACCAGATTTAGCCAGCAGGCATGGTCAATGGACCTACATAGTAGGATTTCTATGTAGCATAGCTCTGATTCCCTTTCTAGGCTGAGGTGGAGCAGAATAAACTGGAGAACAAGGGGGTATAGTCTGGCCTCAACTCTAGCATCTAATGCAAAGGCCACAGTAACTGGAAACGGGGATAGAACAATAAAAGATAAGATAATAGAAGTGTGGCCAAGGATAGGACAATAGGAAGTGGCCGACTATAAAACAAGGGCTGTGACCGAGGATAGAACAAGGACAGAAAGTCCCGAGGTGAGACGGACCGAGGGGTGAGGAGTAGGCATGTGGGTGGTGGATGTGCCGAGCCAAGACCGGTGTACCAAGTGATATGCATGTGGCATGGACACTTGGACATGGACATGGGATGGTTGCTCGGTCGGCACTACTGAATAGATGGTCTTGGTATGTGTACTTGACAGTATCCCCCCCTTAGCAGCTGAACCCATGAAGCCAGAAATTAAACATTAGAGTTTGGGACACCTAAACGTAATGGCACGGGGTGATTGGGGAGTTCCTAGACTTCCCATCAGCCGACCACATCACGCCTCTTGGTTGATGTGACTATAGATATTTGATTATAGATAGAGGTCAAAGAAAATAAGGGAAAAAGCTTTGGGGAAAATTAATTTGTTATTTTATTATTCTAATACATGCTATATTATATAGTAAATTCAACTGTGCACGTCCCTTCCCGGAGACGCATTGGTGACCATGCATGTGACACAGCTACAACGTGACACATGTATGAGAATGCAGCAGCTGGTTCTAACACACCCCTTCAAACACGTGTGCCAAAGCATTCGTGAAGTGGCTGACGTGTTTGCCCCAAGAGGAACCAATGTGGCGGTGGTGGATATAAAGTGGAATGGTATAAAAATGAAGATGAATATATGCACCCCTTGAATGTGTGTAGGGTCTGAAAGATCTGAAAATAAATCTGCTCCCTCTCTGGAGGCTTTCTCTTTTGTGTTCATACACGTCCGGCGGTTTGAAAACCTCCCGGAGTCAACATGTTCGGTGTCTGTCGTATGGAATAGAGTAGTGGGTGGTATGGGAACGTGGTAGTGCTGTCTGCCATGCATGAGTCGAATGAGAGTATGGTGTAAACGACGTGTCGGTGGATATATGCGGTCGCGCTGGTCGTTTGCCTTGCACGTTCTCGTGCGGACTTGGCGTCCCATGTGCGTGTACTGTATGCGTGTTGCCATCGCGCTTTTTGTAGGTAATTCGGTAGGGAAAATGTCCTGTAAAACAATATCACCATTGCATTGCCGTATGCGCGTGACTGCATCACATGATGTGTCATCAGATATTCCGCGTCATCTGCCATCGTCTCGTTCGATGGCAGTGGCGATTCTATGCTGAAGCTAGGCTGCTGCTGGCCGTATGACGGGTTCAAGACCTGGACATGTTTGCTCTCGACCTGGGTATACGCTGTGTTCGGTCCTCCCGACGTCATGACTGGTTCCGCGGGCTCTGTAGATGGTAAGGCCATTTACCTCGATGGCTCCGCCTCGACGATGTCAGTTACGGTCAGCTCTCTTATTGGTTTGTCCTCGACCATCTCGATTGCGTGTGGCGGTATGGCGCCTCGCTTGTTTAGCAACGGGTAAGTTGTTCTGCTATTCTCCCTCGAGTTTTTGCTGACTTTATCTTCCATCCCTTCTGTGTAACCCGACTCCATTTGCAACCTTTCGCTCTCTATCATCCCGTGTCTCATTTGCACCAAATGCGCCGATCGGCGGTCCCTTGTTTTGGACATGTGCCACATCGTTTCGTACGTTTGCTCGATCTGCGTCCGGCCCTTTCACTGCGGTACGCGGCCCCTCTTCCTCATGGCTCCTTGGCAGCATTATGATGGCGTGCTCGATCGGCGTGTGGTATGCAACCGGCAACTTCAACGGCTCGCCGTCCGCTATCTCATCTCTCGCTGCTGATATACACTCTGCTCCTGACTGTTCTTCTTGCATCGTCTGCGTGGCCATGGCTCGCATCGATGGATCAATTGGTGGTAATGGTAAGCCTTCCAGATCGTTGTCTGGGGCATAATTCTGGGTCTGCATGGCCTCGTCCTGGGTAAGCACAGGATCTTCGTCTGGCTTCCTCGACAGGTCTTCGAATCTGGTGCGTTGCACTTCCTGTATCGGTTTTTCTGTCATATCGCTCACTGTTGGTGGCGTCTCGGGCTCCACAGGGAAATCTTCTGTGCCTGTGTGTCACGTTGTATCGTTGGTCCATGTCTCTGCATCTGTATGCTCCATCGGCAACGGGTAAGTTTCTTGTTTCTTCTCATCCACCCTTTCACTGATGCTCCTTTCCATTGCCTCCATAAAATCTTCTTCAACTTCAACTTTCTCGTTTCTCTCTCTGTCCTCCCTTTCCTCTCTCTCTCGCTCTCTCATGGTTCCATTCTGGTCTCCTATATCTCTGGTTCCGGGTATGATCTGTAATCAAATATGGCATAATGCCTTCGTATCCGGGCCCTGGTAAGGTGCCGACACCATTCGCGTGGTAAGTCCTTCCTCTGTTAACCGGTGTTGATCCTGTGCTGACAATTTCATTCATTTCTTTTCCTTTGGTTGCATTCTTTCGGGTGGTCAGAGGTGTTGGCACTTGCCCCATTCTTTCAGGTGGTCAGAGGTGTTTAGCACTTGCCCCATTCTTTCAGGCAGTCAGAGGTGTTGACACTCGCCCCCAAAGTATGGTAGGTCAGAGGTGTTGGAACTTGCCCCTGTTACTGTAGGATAGTTACATAGTTGTGATATTCCTTGTGGGGTGTGAGGTTGTTTGGAATATGATGAATTTTTATTTATTTATATATTTATTTTTGAACCTTGTGTGATAAAACTTTAATGTGAATGGAAAGAAAAAAGAGAATCTGATCTGCAAGTGCTAGTCAAGGCTAGAGGCCTTGAGACTTTTAATCTCTTGGTTGATGTGACTATAGATATTTGATTATAGATAGAGGTCAAAGAAAATAAGGGAAAAAGTTTTGGGGAAAATTAATTTGTTATTTTATTATTCTAATACATGCTATATTATATAGTAAATTCAACTGTGCACGTCCCTTCCCGGAGACGCGTTGGTATTGACGCGTCAATAGCGACGTGCATGTGACCATGCGTGTGATGCAGCTATGATGTGACACATGTATGAGAATGCAGCGGCTGGTTCCAACAACGCCGTCCATCAAAAACCAAAACTCGGAAGGGATGAGTGCCGAAAACGACAATGTCGAGCGCGGACCCAAAGAGAGGCAAATCGCCCATAGGCGTGGTCAGGAGGAAGCAGAAGACCCGGGGTGCGCAATGAAAAAGGACACTGAGGGTACGGAGGGGGTGGGTGAGGAGGATCTCTCGGTGGGAGTGGTCGAAACGGAACCCATCGAAGAGGCTGCTACCGGGAGACTGGTAGCGGAGAATCGGGTGACCGCAGACAATGCGGGAGTCGGCCAAGAGGCTGAAGATCAAGGGGCCGGAACGGCCGGGCAGACAGAAGTCCCCGGAACCTCGGGAATCCCGAAGGCTCCTGGGCGGAAGAGGGGTAGGAGTGCGGAGGTGGGGCCCAGTAAGAGGCCGAGTGCGAGAGGATGGGGAGGAGGGTCACAGGTGAGTGGTAGTGCAATTTTCTTTCAGTTATTGACATATTTCTCTTAGCATAAAAACAAGTCGACCCAGGGCGAGGTCTGCCTGGTGGTTCAGGACCAAGAAGAGGGTGCAGAGGTGACCGAACCGGAGAGTGAGGAGGCTGATGCGGAGGTGGAACCTCTGAATAAGAGGCCGAAGTGGGCCTGTACCCAGCGGTCGAGCAGGAAGACTACTGCGGAGGTGCTTCTGGCTGGGGCGTTGGGACGGAAGCGGACGAAGAAGACAGAGAGGACGGAGAAGACGGACAGGACAGGGGAGATGTTTGAAGAGATCATCAAGAGGATGTGCCGGATGGAGAACACGATGTTGCTCCTCCTCAAGAGGGGTTCGGGTTTTTCGGGAGATGCGCAAATGCTGGAGGAGTTGAGGAATGGGTTGCGAGATGGGGAGGGGAAGGAAGAGCAGGGGGAGGATGAGGAAGAAGATGATAGGGATGTTGATATCGATTAAAGATATGATGATAATAATATATATATATATATATATTGATGAGTGAAAGGTAAAAGAAATAAAGGAAAAAGAACAAGTTGAAGGTGCCGAGGTGCTCTGCAGGTTTGGTTGTGGTATATTGAAGGGAGAAGAGGGTGACGGATGGACTGAGGGGGATGTGAGTTTTTTGTGATATCGGAAATGGAGTGTTGGGATGTTTGTGGAGGGAGTAGAGGTTGATGGTAGAATGAGGGGACGTATTCGGGAGTGAAGGTAGTCGTAAGGTTGTGAGTGGAGTGTCGGGATGATATAGGGGTGGGACTGAGGGAATGGAGGAAGAGAAGGATGGGACAGAGAGTGGTGAACGGAGGGGTTTTGCGGGGAAGGGATGTCTTCAGGAGGGGAGATTGCATAGTTCGAAGTATTTCTAGCTAGTCACCACCCCCCCCTTTTAGGTAGATGTCCCAACGTCTACTAAAGGTGTCGGCCTCGCAATTCCAACCCTTACCATATCGGCTCTATGTACAGTTTTCTACCTCTGAATGCGGTGGCGTATGTTCCTCCTGGTCCGATTTCTTCTCCTCTGGTTTTCTGCCATGAGTATTGCTATTGTCACGGATCCTACTTGCAGTAGTTTGTTGGGTGCGCTGATAGGAAAGTAATGAGCCCCTCGGTTGACAAAGCGTCTTCTTTCGAGACAAATATGTACCTGTCAAGGGAGCTCCTGGCTTTTTGTCTGTTTTTATGGCAGCGTTGGGATCATCGAGAAGCTCTTCTCTCATTGTTTCAGTCGAATTGTGACGAGGCGGACGCTTAGGCGTCCGGGCACGCCTTTTTACTTTTTGGAAGGTTTTTACCTTTCGTCTAATCTGAATTGGGAGATATGACTAGCAGGAAGATGTGTGGACAATTGGTTGGTTTTTTTTGGGTGCGGAAGCAGAGTACCACTCTACTCACCTTGTTGCCGCATAATCATAAACGGTTTGCTCGGGCATTCACTGCCTACACGAGGATTCAGAATGTTCTGACATCAGCCTAAAGAACCGAGTGCTAATAAAGACGAATGGTGAAGCACAGACCCCCTCCACCTAGTACGCTCTCTATCTACCAGGATTGGACTCTCTATCAATATCTTTGAAATGGCTGATGCTGAAGTTTTGGCAAGTGTATCACTTGATCTGATATTCGATGGGAAGATGATGACCCCAGAGGACTTTGTATGAAGCTTCTTTCTCAAATTTGTAGGTCACTGACACAAATGGCCTACTTTTACACCACAGGCATGCAGAGATGCTCTCAGATGGAAATTCAAGCCTTGCGAGATACCATGCAACATTCCTTGCTTGTACTACATGAATGACCATCTTTACGTCAACGCACCTACTAGGGTACTCGAATAATTCCCTGCTGCGAAAGCCAGTTTCAAAACGTACCAGCAGCACTCGGTTTCAACATTTCCAAAGTCCTGTTAAATCTCTCCACAAAGGATATTGGTACAGGAGCCGCCTAGAGCTCCCTCGTATGGCGTCCCATACCAGCAAAAGACAATTGACATTGATAGTACCATTTACGGTATATGATGCATTACTGATTGATGTAATATTCACAAGGGAATTCCTTATGTAACAGGTGGGCTGTATGCCATCGTGGCGGGATCCAATTCCTGGTCTAATTGGCTATCTTTAATATTTACGAGCTCTTTTTGGATTCTGTCCAGAAATTTGGAAATACTAACACGTCTTTTGGCCTCGTTGTGGACACGGGTAAATTTGATATTTTCCTGTGAGGTCTGCCATTCTAACTATATCTATTTTTCAACAGGGTCAAATATACCGTATGTTTCTTTGATTATTCTTTGAATTTTCTTACCGCTCTTGGTTAACGTCGCTCACTGGTTTTTCAGTTGGGTAATAAGTACGCCAATTCCGAGAAGTGAAAAGGTATATGATCCTACACGGACGAAGCTACCTCTCAGTCAGTTTCAGACATCACATGTCGACAAATCAAGTGTTTGTAAGAGAGTGTCTACCTACACCAGTGGGATTTATGTAAATCAATTCCTACAGCCGGTGTCGTTTGTACAGATGTTGTAGATTTTGGTGATGGTAAATCTAGATTTAGACCAAGTGGATGTTCTGTGCGGCCACCAAACTCAATCCCGAGGCAACCCACTTTCGTCACGAAGGCATTTTCCCTTTGGGTCCAACGCGGTGAGTTCCTGAAATAATATCACATATACAACTATCTGATGCTTCCTATTTTAGTCCTGTCGTAAATCCTGATAATTTTAGCCCCTCTTCCTACACCAGAGTATGTTTATCCTTGATATTGGATTACATCAATGACCATTGACCACCATACATGCAGTCCTTTATTGAGGTTCTTCTCGACAACCAAATTATAGAAGCTCGACATTTTACTCTGAAGCATATAGCCATGTTCTGATTTTCGTTATTCCTAGGAACCATATTTTTCTACCATGCTTCGTGAGACGTGAGTCGGCGGTATTGCCAACGGGTGTCTGCTAATTTTCAATAGAATGCCATGCACCACCGTCTCTGGTAAATTGCCCGACCTTGGCTCTGGATGGCAATTCCACTTTCAGGATGCAGAACACGGTGATTATTGGGCTTTAGTGCCAATCGCATCGGCGTCTTCTTACCGTTACCGCAATCAAATGACTTGGTGGAGCATGTTTACAGTTACTCCAAAAATGGATTTTTTTAAGTTGGGGTCCAAAATGATCATCGAAAGCTTTGCAATTCTAAGATACAGGAATATTTATTTCATTTTGAGGCGGTGCCTGAGCTGACTGTAGTGTCTGTGCAGGAACTGAATGTATATATCTGCAATCCGGTGCAGTTGAGTGGGTCTACAAGTGCTGTGTGGTGATGGATACGAGGAAGCACCACATGGCTTTTACCTCTTGGAACGGGGAATCGCCCGTCTCCGAAGTCATTAACAACCGTTCACCTGGGCGAACAGAAAATTAGAGTTCCAGCCAAGTTGCTCCAAGGAAAATATTCCTCTACTTATATGGGGTTCAAGGGGAATATCTCCTCGCTCGCCGTAGGATCGCGAATCAACAGCATCAGCAAGTCGTATGATATTTACGGCAATGTCAGTATCATGACGATATCCAATTCCCCCTTCCTGATTCTTTCTTTGGTACTGCAGGCATTTTTGAGAGAGGTATGGGTTGAGAGCCTCGAATTGCTATCGAAAATATACCGAACATATAACTCAAACAGAACAAACCCCTTCCATCATCATATGATACATGATACGAGCCAGACCCCTTTGTTCATTAATCTTCAGAAAGAATAAATTGCCCATGATTCCTCTCTTTCTTCATACGGAAAGTCCTCAGGAGACGACCTTGTCCATAGCCCTTTACTTATACGATTATTGTTTGATAATCACTTCTTCATATGGAAAGTCATCAGGAGGTGACCTTGTCCATAGTCCTTTACTTATACTATTACTGTTTGATAATCAGCGAAATTCCTCGCGGTAAACAACTATCAGCAACGTACAACTCGGCAATGTGTGGTCCAATGTTGTCTACCGGGAAGATTGTCAGGCCGGAATCGACGGCAATGTCATTACGCTCGACCACGAACACCTTCCATGGCAAACGGGAGACACTACGCGCTTTCGGGGAACCCGATGGAAACGAGAGAGTTGACGTTGAGGGAGACAAGGTTTGCGAACCTCTCCATTTCGATGGGAGGTGAAACCATAATTCTCTCCCAGGGCTCACTCGCATTCGTCGATGATAAGTCCAGATTGAGATGGCGCAAGCACAAAAATCCTGAGAATGCTGAGGCATACGATTCCTAGGATTTCAAATATTATGTCAAAACATCAATGTTGGAAAGAAAAAATATCGACGCACCGGTGAGTATTCCTTCTCCTGTATTGGATCACCTTTCTCGTCCATGCGGAGTCGATGACAGAACTCAAAAATTTCAAGAAAGGGACATGTTTGAGTAATCCGAATCAATGACTCAGGAGGTAGCTTTCCGGATATAGAAATGCGAAATTCTTTAAGATGGGATGCGGTGCATCTTTGTAGAATATCACAAGCAGCATGCCAGGATAAGGCAAGTTCAGATATGGAGGATGTATCGAGAACGATAGTAGAAAGGGCAAGAAAAGTTGTCTCGAGAGCTAGTTCTTGGAAGATACGATCGGAAGGATCTGCATTAGCAATCGTGAGACGGCGCAAAGTTTGGTATCGGAAGAAAAGAGCGATCATCTGTTGTGGTATCATGGTCGTCCGGATACACAACAAAATGACCAGTGGCACCACCAACTACAAGAATATTGATGATTAGCTCATATAATTGTGGTGTCGCAGCTAGAACTGTTTGGAAAGATATCGAGCCTTGCCCACAATCTGGCGTTCGCGGAGACGTCAACGGCAGAATAGCCATCCTCTCTAACTGAGCGAAACGTGCAGGGATTTCGAGAAGAAGCGATGAGGCTGACGCATATGCGGCTTGAAAGACGGACAGCCCAACTTGTTCAGTGATAACGTCATCCGAGCTATTCGAGTTAATGGGACTTCGATCGATATGAACCAGCCGTCGCAGGCGACTAAATTCATAAAACGGCAAGTGGTCATCGGTAATTGAAGGGTAATATCCGAGAATGAGAGATGACAACTGGGGGAGCGGCACCGATGAAAGAACCAACGCCTGGGGTAGTGTCGATACACTCAAGTGAAGCGTGCTGACCTGATCCAATCCTGAAAGGAGCTGATATGATTCTTCTCTGACTAGATCAAGTTCTTGCTTTATTCTATCTTGGGGAGGATAGTCGTAAAACCTGAACGTTCTTGGGATAAGTAGTGTCAATTCGCGAATATCAAGCTTAATTAAGCCCTGCGCACCGAACATAGGACCAGACATTCGAGGAAAAAATTGGCCCAAACGCATCGGCATGAAGCGGACATCATGGAATATCCAATGTAAGGACTTCCGCTACGTCCCGGCCTTTCGTAAATGTCTGCAAACGAGAGAGACGGGCAATAGCCCAACCGAAGGCGGTCGATGGAACCAGTTCAACCATCTTTGGTCCCAATCATAAATAAATGGTGAGTACAGCTGACGGAAAATAAAATCCAAGAGGTCGACGTTGAGTGTGTCTAGAGTCTTCCCATGTGACAACACTGCCTGCAAGGCACCGCCCTGCTGTCGCAGCCTGTAGAGCACTGTCGTAGCTTCCTCTGTGCATGATCACATTCGCTTGCTTGTCTAGCAGCATGCGAACGGTGTTCTCGTGACCATTTAATGAAGCTGCTTGCAGCGAATTGTCCTACGTTCCTCCTTGCATGTTGACCTCTGCCCCATGTTCCAGTAACAACCGCACGATGTTTTCATGGCCATTGGACGACGCCGCGTGCAGTGCACCACCATACCCATCTCTGCGCAAGTTAATGTTCGCACCCTTGTCTATCAACAATCGAACAATCGAACATGCTCTCCCGACCATGTGATGCTGCCTGCAGCGCACTGCCGTGCTGTCCACCCGTTGCGTTCACATCTAAACCATCAACTAAGAGTCACTCGGATGCCTTTGCAATCCTGCCAATGAAGTGTAATAAAGTGGTACACATGTCGTAGGTGAACTTCCAATAGGATCATCCGGATTGTAGAGGTTCAGCCAATTTGTATACATAGCATTGTTAGGCTGAAGAAGCTCCATTATCAGTCGATGCAGAGTATCTGGGTGATCACTTGAACGAGCATGGTCCATCCAGTATCGCGCATCATAATATGATAGTGGCTAAGATGCTTTCGTACTTGGCTTTATGCCACCTCATTGATTGAATTGTACCAGGTAGGCGAGACACGCCTGAGCAATAACCCTGCCAGCGATTTTTTGGTCGAAGTGATAGAGAGAGAGCTTGTCGCCGCATTGGCGGAGGTGGTCCGACATCAGATATTCCCGAACAGAGAAGTGGGCCAACCTGATTTCTGCAGGCTCAGTAATGCGGAGCTATTAAGGATCAATGTTCTTGTGCTCGACGCCGGGATACTTAATATCGTCTCTCTCAATGACTGGGATAGTAATGTTAATTAGACTGGGACATATGGCAGCAATCTGTCGTGGATCCCAGGGCCGCCGACCCGGGTCAAACGGAAGTCCTTCCGCTTCGGGGTCGGTGGCCAGGATTTCGACAACTTCTTGCAGATATCTTGCGAACGGAGAATGAGAGCCACTGCAAGACCCTCAGAACTTCTTGCCAAATTTCTTGGTCAATATTCATGGGAATCCGATCGTAGGTCTCGTATAGCGCCTTGGGAAGACACAGTGCTTTCCTGAGCTTGGCGGGGGAATCACATTTTCGTATCACCTCCAGCTGGCAACTTGCCTACCGAAACCCGTTCTCTTGTTAGGAACGGTTGGCAAACAGGGATAGAGCAAGTTACATTCCATGGGCACCCTCAGTCAAGGCAAACTCCACCAATCTCCTGTCCTCTGCCGAGTAAGTTTGAAAGTCGTCATCATGATCGCGTATTTTGGACACGTGGATACCACCGTTGACAAGAAATTCGGCCATAGGTACCTCATGTGAAACCAGAGTATCCAGCATTTTTATAATATCTCCCTCGCGTTGACTAGTTGCCAGTATGTGTAATGTACCAAGCCCCCAGCCGTGGATGTGTTTGATAATTTTCAGGAGCTCACGTCTATCCTGGCATTCATGGAGAGCATCGAAGACGATATGAACACCTCAAAGCTCTTGGCGATGGACTTGATGGTTGAAAGTAACTCCTCCGAAGTGGGGCATCGTTGACCTTCACTGTCAGAGGATAGCTTGGCCAAAGCGGCAGGCGTGCTCGGGCATTGCAGGGCCAGCTGTTTAATGAGAGACCGGAGAACATCATGTGTATGAATTTCCTTGTCGTGGAAATCGAAATAGTGATAGGCGATTGCGAGCGAGGGCCTTGATCTGCGGTGCTTGAAGATCTCCTCAATGATAGTGGAGCTGTCGCAAGTGTTAACAGTATCACTAGATTCGTCACACGTAACAGATTTACCATAAAATGGTCTTTCCAGACCCAGCTGTCTTAATCCGTCAGAGGCGGACGCTTCTCAAGAGATGCAACATTAAACGTACGCATGCCATGAAGCCAAAGGAACGAGTTGGCCATGGTTTTCCAGCTCTTGAAGAACTCTCCTTGCACAAACCATAACCTAGTCGATTCCTGTCGCTCCTTACGAGCCTTTGCATGCTTTGAGATGTGATCGGGAGCCATTAACCAATCATAAGAATTCCGATGATGTTTTACTGAATGTAATGTCAAAAAGTCTGGGGCTACCACCTCTATGATAGGCACAATCGCACAAACACGTGGGTATTTCTGAGCTTAAGGGTCTGTGGCACGATCAGGATCAGTCTAACGTAAAGCAGCTGCAACATACTGATAATGTTCCACGTTCAGGGCCAAACCGAGCAGATGTTGGAACTGGCCTAGATAATCAAGAGTCTGCTTTATGTCGGCTTGTTTGACCGCCCACATTAACGCATGTAGAGCAAAATCATTGTCTCTGCGTTCAGGTACTAACTTTCATTTGAAAGTTTCCAGCTAGTAACGGCAACGAGGGAAGGCATTGGGTGCATTCAGTAACTCGATTAGAACGTGTAATCGGGAATATTCTTTGGTTCCTTCATCCTCCACTAGCTCGCGTATATTGTGAAGCATTTTATGCGTCTTCAACAACCTGTCAATAATCATCGGCTTATCTTTGGACACGTTCTTAACACGGCTTCCATAGTTGTAACACGCGCTGATAATTGCTAAAGTGAGCTTAAGAAGGGAACGATGCTGGCTGATTGGTTTGGTCAACATTTCAACCGAAAGATTTTAAAATATCAGAACTTGCCTGACAACTCGAGAGATTCATCCATAGCGTAATCGTAACCTGTTTGCAAGTTGCGGTCTTTACTAATATCATAGACCCTTGTGCCAGACACGCGTGTTTTAACCGGTCTATTCACCAGATATTCAAGGTCCGACATAGCTCCGCCACGTTCTCCTCATCCTCGTCACTTCCTCGCTCCCCCGTCTGCCGTACAGGGTTCTTTTGAAGCATTTAGTTGCTTCACTTGCTTGTATCCAAATGGCCACCCAAATATCCCAGCAATACGCTTGTACGTAGCTTTATGCCCATGATTCTTGCGAGTTTTCGTTTGACTGGTGCAGTCCGATCCCAGAAACAGCTCGACCTTGTCGGCGGCACTCCTTCCTACGTACCTTTAGAGGGTTTTCAGCGACCGGATGCAACCGCACGGACTTATCAACACAGCCCGGATGGCAAGCTGTTCGCTTATGCAGTCCCAACTGGGTGTGTTTGGGTAATCTTGTTATTTCTTTTTCAAACTAAAGCAATCAAGCGTGTGCATTTTTCAAGCTGAGGATGGAGCTCTCCTTCAAGAATTGGCCCTGCCAAACGTTGTCGAATTAGAGTTTTCACCGAAAGCGACGTTCTTATCAACATGGGAGCGTCCAAGTCAGTCTGAGCACTGCCTTACTACCTTCTCGTTTGACTGTGATTTCAGTTCGTTTGGAGGATGGCTCCCAGCACAAAAATTTGCGAATTTTCTCCATCGCTACTGGCGAGGAAGTATTGGCATTCACTCAAAAATCGCAAGAGGGTTGGAACTTGCAATACACTGCCTCTGAGTCACATGCCATCCGACTGTCCGGATCCGAGGTACAAGTATTCAGTCCAGCGGATTGGGCGAAAGGTGTTATAGATAAGCTCAAAGTCGAGGGCTGCACCAGTGTTACACTCAGTCCTGGGCTTAACCCTCATATAGCTGTCTTTGTGGCGGAAAAAAAGGGAGCACCAGCTGTGATACGCATCTATGGTCTTCTCACTCTTTCCGCACCGCCAACAAGTCAGAAGACCTTCTACAAAGCTGACCGTGCCACAATCAAATGGAACGCGCTTGGCACGCAGGTGTTAATCTTAACTCAGACGGAGGTTGACAAAACTAACAAGAGCTACTATGGCGAGACGGGGTTGTATTTATTGAGCGCAGCTGGCAATTTTGATTGCCGTGTTACCCTCGACAAGGAGGGTCCGATCCATGACTTCGCGTGGAGTCCTAACTCGAAGGAATTTGGCGTCGTCTATGGATGTAAGACCGCATTTACTTGGTTTGCCTGTGCCTTACCTTGAACCCAGACATGCCTGCCAAAACGATGCTGTTCGACCAGCGTGTCCGCATATTGCATGATTTTGGCTCGAGTCCCATTAATTTCATCTCGTTTAATCCCCAAGGACGGCTTATTCTCCTGGCTGGTTTTGGGAACTTGGCAGGCAAAGTTGATCTCTATGATCGGCGCAGTCTCGCCCGCGTGTGCACGCTAGAGGCACCTAACACGAGCCGGTGCGAATGGAGCCCCGACGGGAAGTTCATTTTGACAGCTACGCTGAGCCCCAGGCTGAGAGTCGACAATGGGATTAAGATATGGCATTGCACCGGACCTTTGGTCCATGTACAGATGATCGAGGAGCTGTATCAGGTGTGTCGATTCCTTGATTCGTTTTGACCATCTAGCTGATGACTGTCCAGGTGTCATGGCGACCTATTCCCGTCGATGAATGTCCACCATTTGGCCAAATTATGCCGATTGCACCGATTCCGTCGCCGTCGGCATTAGAACATGCGACCTCAAAGCCCCCGCCGTCAAAGCCTGCGGGTGCCTACCGTCCGCCGGGTGCTCGGGGCCTTGCAGCACCATCTATATTCAAACGTGAAGATGAAGGCGGTGTTCCCCATAGGCCCAACGGTATGTCTACCCCCCCGCGAGGATACAACCATAGTCCTGTCCGTGGAGCGAATACTAACGGTAACGGGGACCAAAACGGCAAGGGCAATCGTACTGGGCGGAGAATACACGTGCCTGGCGCCCCTGCATCACCCCCTCCAGGTGATGGAGGAGAAAAAAGAGGAAAGCAGAAGAAGAAGAAGAAAGATGCGAAGGAGGGTGAAAATGGTTCTGCAAAAGCGACGCCTCTGGGCGAGGACTCGGTTGATGGAACTTCTGTGGTCCAGTCGGCTCCTCCGGTGGACACCGCCGACGCTGTCACACCTGTAACGGAGGGTGGAAACCTTGACCCCATTGCCAAGAAGATCCGCAATCTGAATAAAAAGGTACAGTCATCAGTATGAGAATGGGGTGTCTGTATACTGAGTCATTATTTTGAAATGCTTCTAAAGATCAAGGCTATTGAAGAGCTCAAGGAGAAGACCAAGCGAGGAGAGCGGCTGGAGGCTACACAATTGAAGAAGATGGACACCGAGGGTGAGATCAGGAGAGAGCTTGAAGGGTTGATGATTGCCAGCGCTGCGACTGTTCCGGCAGCTGCCTAGGGAGGGATAGAGACTCGAGACGACGACATGTATTCCTCATGGATGATATGACTGCACGGCCAGCCAGGATGAGACGAACTTTGATTATTATAGTACTCGCATGCATACCCTCTGCGGCAAAGGGATACGGGTAGTGAGGGTTATTATTCTTTTGACAGGCAGGATGTTATTCCTAGGGTTATTTGATTATAACAAGCTTGTTGTTTGAACTAGCTAGCAGAGGAAAGGAAAGGAAATGAGCATGATTACAACGATCAACAACAACAATCAACACGCGACGGATGACGCCAAGCAGCCGGACTGAAGGCACTTGTCTTTGTTTACAGCCATGAGCAAAGACCTAGCGATTCTAAGCTCACACTTGTCGACCTTGATCGAAGCCCGTACCGTTTCTCAACATGAACTCGACCCACTCGTCGCATACGCCATTTCGGAAACGCAGGACGAAAGGACGCAGGACACGCGCCGGGCTCAATGGGAGTATTTACTTAAGAATGAGGTGTTTAAGCTTGCGGTGAGGGCTTTTTTTCTTTGAAAGTTCATTTTGGGCGTATGAGAAGATCTGAATCATTTCTCTTGTTGTTGTTGTTCGTCGTCGTCGTCGATGGTGTTGGTTGTTTTTGGTTGTTTTGGTGGCGTTGTGGGGGATAAAACAGGCCACCGAGGGCGATGCGTTGAAAGAGCCAGAACCGCGATATTTTAACGAGTTGAAGTCGAGGTTGGATTTGGTGCTTGCGTTTACGGAGCGCGGTGAGTAATTTGAGATTATATATATATTCTATTTTTCTCATAACTTGAACAAATTTATTTATTTATTTATTTCGTCTGGCATGGTTTTTATTTAGATGTGTGCGATCCGTCTTTTCCGTTTAGTGTGCTTGAGGACTTGTTGGAGACACAGACGGTGGCGTCGTGTTGGCATATCTTTTCGTGGATCGAGGAGAGGACTGAGAGATTGACAACGGTTCGTTCTTTTTATTGATTTTTCATGCGTACATGAAATGTATTAATCTTTTTTTGTTTATTTTTTTTTCTTTTTTTCTTCTTTTCTTTTGAAACAACAACACATTAGAACATGATCCCCGCCAAAGGCAAATCCCTCGTCCTACTTCGCACGCTGAACGACCTGCTCCGACGGCTTTCGAAAACGGGAAAGAATACGATGTTTTGTGGGCGGATACTCATTTTTTTGAGTAGTGTTTTTTCGCTTGGGGAGCGGAGTGGGGTCAATCTTAGGGGGGATTATGGGCCGCAATGGGAGGGGGTTGTGTCGTCGGCGGCGGCGGCGAAGACGGCGAAAGGAGCTACGAAAGAAGGGGCTGCGAAAGAAGGGTCTACGAAGAGAGCAGCTGCAGCTTCACTAGAGGGTCCGAAGGTCGTGGATGTACAGAATGCAGATGGCAAGGTTGACGGCGAGCCGGACAGACTGCAGGAGAAGGAGAAGAAGGACACGATGACCAAGCCGGACGAGAAAACACCCTCTGCGTCCCCTGAGAAGACAGAAGAAGAAAAGAAAGATGGTATGTGTTTATGGGTTTTTCTTTTCAATTCGTTGGAATTCGCTGACGACACAACCTTTTTCTTTTTTTTTTTCACATTGATGCTGGGTAAATTTAATTTATTCCCCAGAATTCTACCAGACATTCTGGTCCCTCCAACTGCCCATGTCCCGACCTCCAATATTCGCGTACAACACCTCCTTCGAGAGTTTCAAAGAGTCCGTCAACACGGTGCTTCCCGTGATCTCAGAGGCGACGAAAAAGGAGCGTGCGATGATGGGCAGTAAAGTCGTCACGGCCAACCTGAAACGCAAACGCGAGCTAACGCCCCTGGAAGCCGGAGACGATGCGGGACGCGATTATTTTTTTGCAAAGTTTTTGACGTCACCCGAGTTGCTCGAGCTTGAGGTACGTGTGGAAAAAAAAGCAAAATTGTGGAGCTGTGTTATTTTATTTATTATTTGCTCATTTTCCCTTTGTTTTTTCTTTTCTTTTCTGCAGATTGCGGATACACTGTTCCGGCGGCAGTTTCTCTTCCAGCTGTTGATCCTCCTTCAACATCTTCTTCACTTCACGCAGGCTGAAAAGGCCAAGTGGGCCGTCCCGCGGAATCGCTCGCTACACATGGACTTTACGCTGAGCGCTACTGACGCCAAGTGGGCCCAGGACACTTGGACAAAGGCGATGGAGGAGCTCAAGGCCACCACGCCTAACGGCAAGGCATTTTCTGATACGGTCACAGTTATCCTCGAGAGAGAGCGCAACTGGGTGCGTTGTAGAAAGTTTTCATACTTTCAGGTGTGTTCACCACGCAGGCGTTCTTTAGATCAAGTGGAAAAACGATCTATGTCCTCCATTCGACAAGGAGCCTCTTCAGCCCCCACTAGAAGAACAGTCGAGGGAAAAGCGGAGAAAGCTGATGGAGCCTTCTTCAGAGTGGAGGTACAAATGGGGCACGGAGGCGCTGACAGAGATTTGGGAGACGGGCTTTCACAGCATACGTGATTGCGAAAATGCACCAGGGTGAGCAAGCAGCAGATTTTTTCATGCTGCGAGAGAGAACAGACTCTGACTAACAATGTGTCTCTGTCTGTGTGCTTTTCACACAATATAGGCCCGGGGAGTTGAAGGATTTCGCGAAGCGCATTAAGCAGAGCGAGGTGCGGATTGAGATGCGGAAGAAACAGCTTGCGAGGGTGGCAGGTCCCAAGGCGGCGAGTCCTACGCCTCCAGAGGCGGGGATCAAGCCTGCCCTTGCGCCTGCGCCTGCGCAGGAAGCTTCGTCGACGCAGCCTCAGTCGACGCAACCTCCTTCCGCTGCACAGCCGTCGACAGTGATATCTGCAGCAACTCCTGCGACGTTACAACCATTAGCACCGACTCCACGGCCTGCCGCCCCAACGCCATTAACTGCGCCTGCTCCCGGCTCTAATTCCTTGCACCCGTCACTGCCCCCCCGTCCCGTCGCCAGCCCTGCGCCATTCAACAAGCCGCAGACACCCAATCGACTTCCAGGGAACCAGGCACCTCCTCCGAGTTCCAAGGCCGTCGTCGTGTCTCCACCTCCGAAGCAGGACCCTCAGCTGGTCAGACTGTCCGAAGTAAGTTGGAGTCATTGTGTCTTATTGCCTTGTTGCATGGTGCTGAGCTAGTTGTCGGCCTGTGCACACAGCAAAAAGACCGATTTTCGTGGCTTGCACTTAGACGTGCTCGTACGGAGCATCTGCATCTCTTTGGAAAGATAGGAACGGGGGATGTGGACGTGCTCATGACGAGCATAGAGCAGGAGAATGAGAGGGAGAAGGAGAAGGAGACGAAGGGTGAGGCAGCCAGGCATGTGACGCCGGTTGATGACGGGACAGGACGGACCGGTGTGATGAACGGAGAGACCAAGATACCGGACGCTGAAGCAGACGACGTGGTTTCTAGCCAAGGGATGGTGGTCTCCCCGGAGACGAAAGAGGCGGTGCCAGGGAGGGAAATGGCGGTGAATGGTCTGAACGGGATGGACGTGGATGGATAGAAAAAAAGCAGGCAATGGGCCCGAGGGTCGGGAATGAAAGCCGAGATATACGACTCTTTATATGGGTGCACCGGAGCGCCCATGCCTGCGATTTTTCCCATTGATAAGCGCCTGTGATCGTGTATTTGAGGCACAGAATTAGATTGGTCGTGTGTTGGTTGGAATAAGCACGATCCACTCCGCGGAATCGGGTCTATAGAGAGAGGACTGAATGGATCGATGTCTATTAGACTCGTTGGCTGTGCAGCGAGAATGGATATATGCTGTGAAATATCTAGCCGACCAAATGATTGGTTATGAACGACGAGTCAAGCAATGGAGGAAAAGTGGAATCTACTCGGTAATTATAAACCCCATGGCGGCAAGTCGGCAAATTGGAGACGCAGAGGGCTATAAATGTCTGGCGCATCTTCTCCTCCCATCGCATTCTCGAAACTCCCCACCCCTCTCTTGCATTCCAATTTCTTTGTTTTGTTTATTAACCCTAGTCAACGTCAATCTTGAAATATCACCATTCTCACCACCACCACCACCACCACCACCCCATGTCTACAGAACGCTCACCCTTGCTTGAGAACAACAGCGGTTCTCGTGCGGCGTTTGTCAGGCCAGCACCGCCGCATTCTGGGGACAAGCCACCGCCTGCCCGTCTAGGACCGCTGGAAATCACGGCGGCGAATCGGCGGTCCATTCTGGCTGGCATTTATATTGCCACTTTTCTCTCTGTGAGTTGCGTCCCTTTTTTTTGTTTCCTTTGGGTTTCCAAGATGTGGAGATGGTGACAGTTTGTTGTTTTTTGTTTTGCTGCTAGTCGTTGAACAGTGAGTGTCATTTTATTAATACGTGGGAAGATCGACTCAGATCTGGACTCGCTGGATAAGCTACGCTTGTTGCCACATGTGCGTGTGTGACGTACTGTCTTTTCTTTTTTTTTTTTGTTGGTTTTCAAGCCTGTGTTTGCAGTGGTGTCGTCGATTTCTTCCGAGTACAACAAGTCGAACCAAGCGAGTTGGCTGGGCACTTCGTGCGTCTTCCCCCAAACAGACTTGAGCGCTCTCTGACATGCACATTTTTCTTCCAGGTATCTTCTCGCGACATGCACCTTTACGCCCCTGTACGGGCGTCTCTCAAACGCCATGGGACGACGCGGAGCGAACCAGACCGCAGTCTTCTTTGCTTGTATAGGCACTCTGTGTTGTGGTTTGTCGACGAGTCTGGAGATGCTTATTGCGGCACGCTTCGTGAGTTATTTTTGTTCTAGTGTTCCTAAAATTTGGCTCTGGGACGCTTCGAGAAAGAAGGAGGAGAAGAAGAAGCGCGAGGCCATGTGGGGTGTTTGTGCTTCCTTTGTGCTGACTTTTAGACGCGTTTTTTAGCTAAGTGGGATGGGGGGTGGAGGGATATTTACGACGGCTACGGTGATTACGAGTGACATGTTCAGCCTGCGTGATCGGAGTCTTGCTCAGGGCGTCTCGAATATTTTTAATGGGGTGAGTGCCGAACTGATGTGCTGTCCCGTGAGTGGGGATGCGTGTGTACCTGCTGATCGTCATCTAATCTAGGCTGGAATGGGACTCGGCGGTCCTCTTGGAGGGTTTATTAGCGACAGGTCACATAATTTGAGATCCATCCTTTCCGTCATCACTGAGTCCTTTCTGTTTTTTTTTTTCTTTCTAGATATGGATGGCGCTGGGCTTTTCTGATCCAGATCCCGCTGTTTGTTGTCTCTTTCATGCTCACTGGATATAATTTGCGTTATGTTACACCTGTACGCGGGTTGTCATTTCCTAGATATTCCTACACTGCTGAATGTTTTTTTTTTTTTTCAGGGCAAGGGAAGAAGCACGCTCGAAGTTCTGAAACGCATCGATTATGGCGGGAGCCTTACCCTCTTAACATCCGTGAGCAACAGTGCACAAGCACACAAGTGTTGATAATAACGCTGTCTGCGTGCCAGATGGGTTCATTGCTGTTCTTCCTCAGTTATAGATACAACGACGAAATGCCATGGAACTCTCCTTCGGTGATCGTGACTCTGTGCTTGTCCATCGCGACGTTTGTCGTGTTCATTCTAGTCGAACTCTTGATCGCTCCAGAGCCGGTCTTGGCGCCTTTTTTGTTGCAGAAGAGGGTTCCGATATTGATTGGAATAAGTAATTTGCTTGTGAGTGTGCGCGTGTCCGTCGTCGTCGTCGCTCTGCTCTCGTGGCTATTATTGTCGATTTGTTCACATGTGTATGTGTGTGTTTCTCTCTCTCAGGTTCCCATGTGCAACTTTGCCATCATGTACTTTTTTCCGATGTTCTTCGAAACAGTGATGCTAACCTCGGCATCCACAGCTGGTATGTTCATTCTCCTGATTTATTTATTCTATACACGCGTTTCGATGTGTTGACCCTGGGTTTTTTTTTCGCAGGTACACATTTGTTGCCAAATAGCATGGCGATGTCCTTTGGCTCGTTGTTCGCAGGGTCAGTTAATAATATTATTGTGCTTTTACAACTGCTGATTTCCGTCGTCCTCCCCTCTTCAAGTTGGATTATGTCAAAGACAGGAAAGTATAAGTTGTTGGATTCGATGTTTGGTTTTTGTCCGTTTGTAGCTACGGTGCGTACTTACATACTCCTTTCCCTTTCTCCCTTTCGATATATATTTATTTTTACTTGTTTTCCTTGTTCTCATGACATCACTATGGTCTCGAGCTAAACATTCATTGTGCACTGTATAGATGTTAATGACGCGTCTTAACGAGCATTCGGGTGTATTTGCTCAATGGTTCACTATCGTACGCATGTTTTTGTTTGTTGTTTGTTTGTTTGTTTGTTTGTTGAAACTGCTTCTAAGATTCCATTGGGATTTGGAAATGCAGTTGTGCTGCAAACGACGTTGAGTACGCGTCTCCATCTCCCCCTCTCTATTGGCGACGGATTTTGATTTTTGATTTTTTTTTGGCCCGTTTCATCCAAAGTTGCGTTGCTGGTACATGTAGAGCGTGAGTCGCCCTCCCTCCCTTACCCCGCCTTACCTACCCGCCTGACCCACCTACCTCACCCACTCGCCTTACCTATCCTCACCTACCCCACCTTCCCTCCCCACAACGGTATATATGTCACACTGTGCTAACCATTGTTTTTTTTTTTTTTTTGCTGCTGTATTACAGATTCGGAGATGGCTGTTGCCACGGGTTTCAGTCAGTTGTGGCGCGGAATTGGTCGGTATCTCTCTCTCTCTCTCTTTTGAGCCCGTCATCCATGAAATATCAATTTACTCAATGAGAGCCCCCTCTCTCTATTTTTTTTTTCGCAGGTCAGGTCAGCGGCGTTGCAATAGCCTCGGCTATATTCCAGTCTCTCTTGGACCGCGAGCTCCATAAGCGTATTATTGGACCTGGAGCAGTTGATGTAAGTCTTCCCCCCGTTCCTCCCTCCTGCTCGCGATGCACGTGTTGGAATCTATAGCTGATGAAAAATTAATAATATATAATAAAAACATATCCTCCTGCCCACACACCCTCTTACTGCCCACAACCTTCCTACTGCCCACACACCTTCTACCCCACATACCCTCCTTCCCAAACGCCGTCCTACCCACC
Organism: Chroogomphus rutilus; assembly: GCA_003314275.1. Classification (NCBI taxonomy): domain Eukaryota; kingdom Fungi; phylum Basidiomycota; class Agaricomycetes; order Boletales; family Gomphidiaceae; genus Chroogomphus; species Chroogomphus rutilus. Next base: position 18,908 of record QLPI01006903.1, on the reverse strand, counting down.
CGCACACCCACCCGCACACGTATATCACATGAACACATGAATACAACATACCATGAAACCACAGACCATCCGACGCATTCGACACTCGTCGCGCCTGGTGGCTAGTCTCCCTCCCGAGCTGCAGCAGCACGCGCGTGACTCGTACGGCATTGCGCTTCGTCGTGTGTTTTTGTACGCGGCGTGCGCGACGTTGTTGGCTTTTTGTGTGCGTTTGGCGGTGAGTATTTTTTTTTTTTTTTCAGCTGTTGTTTCTGCTGCTCTTGGCTGCTGGCTGCTATGGCTGCTGTGGTTGCTATATGTTGTTGTTATGTGTTATGCTATGTTATTTAATTGCGCGACACTGATGGGGTTTTCTTCTTCTTTCAAATACGCACAGATCCCTGAAAAATCGCTCGACGAACAAGAGGTTCCGGACGTCGAGCAGCCCAAGGAGGCAAGGATCCACCACCGCGGTGCCAGTCGGAATAGCAACCTGGTGGGGGCGGGGGGGAATGCGAGTGCGGGTGCGACTTCGGCTGTTGATGTGGATAGCGAATTTGACGCGGCGCAAGGACACCCGCCGTATGTGCCAACTGCGCCGCGTCCCATCTCGCGGCGATTGTCCACGTACACGAGTACGGATGGAAGCATGGACCTTGAAGATGAATTAGCGGGGTCGGCGAGACCATAGCATCGCTTTTTATAACAATCCAATATTAATTAATTACACAGACGGATTCCTCTTTTTTTTTTTCTGATTACGATCCAAATTTAAAAAAATTAAATTCAAATTCTATCCTATCTTAGATTATATCATCTATATGTATTTAGCAAACTCCTCAAAGGCATTATGGTTTCTTGTGGAGGAAGGGGAGGGGGTCAGATTGCCTTTGTTGGCTTTCGAGCGTTTATTAATGAATGATCAATGATCGATCGTGGCATGGATTTAGGCGCGCCGAGATGTGGTAGGCGGTGGCGGCTCGCGTAACCGGTAAACGGAAGAGGGGGGTGATTATCGATATTAAGGCCAACTTGCCTACATTGTGTGCGACTCATGTCTTTGCAACAGTCTCTTATCTCAGTCACTCGATCTTCGCGTCATCTCATAGTCCAGCGTGGGACCTTCTTCTTACCATATCGGGTACTCAATACCGGAAGAAGCGGCGCGATCGAGCGGCGACGGCGACCCGGGGTGGGCTTCGCGGTGGCATCTACTCTTGGGCTGTCGTTAGCAGCGTATTATACACTTGTGGGGAATCCTTTATATGCTGATCGGCCGTTGGACCGCGTGCACGATGAGGGTGGACTTCGAGCGTTGCTGCGTAGCGACGATAAAGACGAGGATGAGGACGACGGCGAGATCCGCACTTTGCGTTCACGGAAATCAGTAGATAGTTTTGCACTAGGAACGAAGAGGGACGTAGAAGGGCTGCTTAAACGATATGAGAAGTCGTATTTCCCGCCGGCTACGTCGGGAGTGGCGCGGTATGATATCACACAGGTGGCGAGGTTCGTCTGGGAATAATGGCACATTTTTTCTTTTTCTTTTTCTTTTTTTGAGATTTCCTTTCTGATTGCGGTCTTCTTCTGTTTTTTTGTTTTTGGATTCTGTTAGTAACGATCCTTTGGAGGACGATCATTCAGAAGCGTTTGTCAAGTCTGGCGATTCTCACTGGAGTTTCTTCGCCGTGCTTGACGGTCATAGCGGCTGGGAGACGAGTGCTTTGCTCAGGGAAGAGCTTATCGAGACAGTGATCGATGAGCTTGCAGATACTAGGCGTGGAAAAAATAGCGATTCTTCCGATTCTTCCGACCGGTTCAATGAGAGGATTGCTCGTGCTTTCAAGAGGTTGGACGACAAGATCGTGCATGAGAATGTCGAACAAGCGCTGCGATCGAAATCGCGGAGCGTCGCGGTCAATCTCCTCGCGCCTGCGTATGCAGGAGCGTGCGCGTTGTTGGCGTTTTACGATGCTGAAAGCTCGGAGCTGCGGGTTGCACTCACGGGGGATTGTCGTGCGGTGTTGGGGAGAAAGCGCTCGGATGGGAGGTATGAGCTTGAGGTGTTGACGGCTGACCAGACGGGGTTTAATGTTGAGGAGAGGAAGAGGGTTGAGGATGCGCATCCTGGTGAAATGGTGGTTAAGGACGGGAGGACGATGGGGTTTGGACCTTCTCGCGTCTTTGGGGACGCTCGGTGGAAATGGAGCAGGGAGATCCAGGAGAAACTGAGGAAGTCGTACCTCGGTCGTTCGGTGCCGGATGCGATTAAGACACCTCCGTATTTTACTGCGGAGCCGGTGGTGAGAATGACGAAAGTGGAGCCGGGGGATTTTGTGGTGTTAGCTACGGATGGGATGTGGGAGTGTTTGACGAATAGGGAGGTAGTGGGGTTGGTTGGGGAGTGGGTTCGGAAAGGGGAGGGTGAGGGGAGGGGAGGGAGGATGATGGTGATGATGAGGGAGTGGAGGGATTGGCTGTGGGGGAGTGGTGGTGGTACTGCTGGTGGTGGTGGTGGTGAGAGTGGTGCTCATTTGCCTGTTGTTGTTGGTCGTGGGGAGAACAAGACCGCCGTGGACGACAGTACGTCTGTGCGCTACAGCCAATGGGGCGCAGAGAAAAAGTTTGTTACGGTCGATGCTAACGCGGCCACCCACCTGGTGCGGAACGCCCTCGGAGGGGCCGATGGGGATTTGAGGGAAGCGTTGTTGAGTATGCGGAGTCCGCGTGCTAGGGTCTATTGGTTAGAACTCTCTTTTATTTTCTATTCTTTTATGGGGATATGTCATGCTGATTTTCTTTTTTTCTTTTCTTTTTTTTTGTGGCGTGTCATGTTGTTGGAAAAAAAAGGGATGATATCACAGCGACAGTCGTATTCTTTGGAAAACGATGAAGATCACCAAGGAGCAGCACGGCAGTAGTAAGGGAGTAAGGAGGAGTAAGGAGGGGAGAAATGGGGAGGGAGAGGAGGGGTGGGAGGCAGAGCATACTGGACCATTTCAGTCCCAGAGATCATTATGGGAGCTACATACCTTGCGGTCTAGTTTTTTTAGCACGGAGATGTTTTGTTTGTTTACATAATAAGACACGGTCTCTTTATTAATCACGTGATACTTCTCGCGGCGTGCCATTTGTGTAGTTGGACGCCACACCAAACCAGCGCGACCGAACCAACGATTCCCTCTTTTCCAAAATGGACAATTTTACGAAAGAGGACGACGAAAATCTCGCGGTGTATATCGCGCAGAATGTGCCTAGGCAAGTGGATGGTCGCATGCAGAAGGATCTTTATATGAAGTTGGTGGAGAATGTGAGTTTTTTACGCCTGAAAACCAGGCCTTGTTTTTTTTTGTGTGGTGATCTGATTCTTGTGGTGACATGATTCTTGATTCTTGTGGTGATCTGATTCTGTTGGCGATATGATTCTTATGGCGATATGATTCTTATGTCGATATGATTCTCGTGACGATCTCCCCTCCCCCCTCACAAAACAAAAACAAAAACAAACACAAAGCCAAAGCGATGGCCTTGGTCCGAGAGACACACGTGGATGTCTTGGTTATCGCGCTATACTACTTGCCATGAGTCATTTGATCGCAGGATTCATGCCATTATCGGAGAGGACTGCGACGACTGCACTTCCTCCGAGTCTGTCGACTCGTGTTCAGCACATATGCCCCCGTTGTGTTCTTCACGTGTGCCGCACTCGTGTTCTCCGCATGTGCCTCAGTCGTGTTCCCCTCATATGCCCCAGTCGTGTTCTCCACATATGCCTCACTCGTGTTCAACGCATGTGCCCCAGCCGTGTTCTCCAAATGTGCTCCAATCGTGTTCTCCACACGTGCTTCAGTCGTGTTCTCCACATGTGCCCCAGTCGTGTTCTCCACATGTGCCCCAGTCGTGTTCGCCTCATATGCTCCAGTCGTGTTCTCCACATGTGCCTCACTCGTGTTCGCATCATATGTTCCATAAGCGTGCGAAATTCACGGAGAGGGAAGACAAGTACCTGGTGAGATTTCTGGCGAGGAATGCCCCGAGGAAGCAGGCGAATGCAGCCAAGTCACGTCATGGGAATGCGCTATACCGAGATATGTTGGTCGCCAATGTCAGTTTTTATTATCATCCCAGCTAAATTGTCATATTCTGACACATGGTTCTTTCTTTTTTTCTAATTTTTTTTTTATAAAAAATATCCTGGCCGTTTATTGTAGTCGAGCATGTATCCATGGGCTAAGCATCATACGTGGCAATCCTGGAGAAGTAGATACGTGAAGCGTGCGGAACATTTTGATACGCTTATTGATCAATGGCAAGAGAGACACGGTAATTACACGTGTTTGCTTCAGAAGACCCTGGGGAAATGCTGATAAACAGTGGTCAGATCCGACACGAGATCAGGCTAACAGGCAGCTACGTGCGTCCAACGGGAGCAGGGATAACAGCGAACACGGTACGAAACGGCGGAGAATTGAAGATGAGGACACTCAATCAGACACGCTACACGACGGTATTCTTCCGCCAAAGAGACAGAAGACTTTGCCTGATCATGCTATCCCTATTTCGGACGACGAGAATGGAGATGATCAACCGCGAGGGGTAAAACAGCGGAGTGGATCAATGTTACCTGTCGATCACAACGGTTTGAATTTTGGAGAGGATCAAGGAGAAACGGAGAAGTTTGTTGCTGTTGCCAATCTCCAGAATTATGAGGTAGGACAGGATACGGGATTCGATGGGCACTTGTTACGTGGACCCGACTATTCGTATGTGGCTTAGTTGTTGTTGAAAAGTTCTTTTCCTTTGAGATTCACTTTTTTTTACCCAGTGATGATGCTCCGCGACCGCCTATTTCCACTCGTATAGGGGTGGATGACTCATCACCTACACTTTTCCAAACCAATGACTTATCGTAAGCGACTAGAACCTCTTTTCCAAAAAAACCTTTGTGCCTAACTGCGTTTTGTACTGATAAGCGGGGATCGTTACGAAACGGTGCCCCCCAACACGCCTGTGGCCGTTGAAAAGGTCAACAAGCAATTAGATGTGCCCTCTACTTTGTACGTAACATCGATCCCATGTCTCTCTCTGTGCGATATGCAATTGATTCCTCACGATGATAGCAATCGCCCTCATACCTCTGATATTATGCCGGTGGACTCCCAAGCCTCCATCGAGCCGTCAAATGAGGCATCAAATGAGCCTAGGAAACCTCTCTGGCCTCTAGTGCAAAACACGAAGGCATCGAGCGTCCCTAATGTCTCAGCTCCATCCGAATCATCTCCCACTCATGATCATGAGGGCTCCTCTGGCGATGTAGCTGTGCTTGCAAAAATCTCGCGAGGCCTAACGCCTCAGCCATCAACAGGCTGTCGCTTACACCACCCTACCCTTCAGTCCATCAATCTGCAGTCGGAAAGCTCATTCCAGGCCTCAGGCACGGATGGCTCATCAATGGTCACCGCCAAGGTAGCAGGGACGAGCAATTCCACATCCATGTCTCCTGAATATAGGGTAGCAAGCTCTAGTCCATCTCACGTAGATCCTCCGGTGAGAGATCCTGCTCAGCCAATGGAGACACGCATGGCATCAGCCAAACCTTCCCTTTTCCTCTCACCCACTCTTTCTGATCTCTTTCTGGATTTCCCTCCTTTGCCACGACATGCTGCCGATCTTCAGGACAAGGTAAATAATCCCTCGCCACGGTCAATAGGCAGAGGTGCGCGAAGTGATGGTCGTTGGTACGAAAACGATGAAGATAAATCGGGTTCTGATGGACCGTTTGCAACTTCCGTTTCTTCGCCACCGCCGCAACCTGTTCAAGTCATTTATGATCTTCCCAAGCCACGTCCTGGAATGTCATTTCGAGGTAGCGGCTGGGTCAGGGAGAGGAGAGTAGTTTCAGGAAGCGTGATCCAGAATGTTGTTGAACGTGATGCCACCAGCCGTAAGGGTAATGAGGAAGTTAGAAGTAACAAGACGGTGGGCTCTAAAACACATGAGAATCAAGCTGAGAAGCCCAAATTAAATTACCCACAGGTAGTTATTTTATTTTCACCATACATTATTCTCCTTCTAACGCCTTGCTTAGCTCCGGGATATGTCGACCAGTTCATCGTCGACAAAACGCGGCACTCTTAATGATACGAAAAAGCAAAATTTCAATCGTTCCGGTTCTAAGCGCGTCAATTCTGGTCAGGAGGCACGCATGCCCATTGGACCACCTCCGCCAACCCTCGCGATTCATCCGCCATTTCCGAAACCTGGCTCAGATGTTAGAGACGTTCGTAGAGAGGCTCCTGATCAGAACCACTATGTCGGACTGGGTCATGGTGCACAAGGACCCAAGGTCACCGATGTATTCAAAACGTCAACCCCTCTCGCATCGAAGAGTGCTCGCGACCCATATGTGCTAAGCACTGCACATCTACCTGGTACTGGCACCACGTCCTCAGTCAACCGCAGTCAGCTCGATTCTCCTATCCCTGGACACAAGGCTCGTCGTGTCAGATCTCGGCGACAGACGTTCGCTGGATCTAAGTCTCGTTCGAGCTTGCCAACCATTGACTTGGTGGAGAAACTTGGGGACCGTGCATGGGCTCGGAAGTCGAGACAATTCCGGACCAAGCGCGCCTCGCTGGACCTGGACAACACGTCAAAGTCAGATTCAATAATGTCACTTGGTCGTACTTCCCCGCTTCATGTTGAGCGCAGGGTCATCCGTTATCACCCACCTCGTTCATCTGTTATTCCAGTTCTTGCCGATCCAGAGTCCCCACGAAAACCGGCTGCGTTGATGAGCAGTTGGTCCCCTTGCACGTACAACCTTGTCATCAAGGCCGGACTTGGTGCTATTTTTCAGCGAATGGAGGAGAACCATGGGTTTTCCCAGAGTGTTATTCAACGAGCTTGGCTTCAACAGAATATGGATCTCGATGCGACAGATAGGATGTTATTGCGGATGCGGATCGCTGCTGAGAACGCCTCGTACGGCGATGACTATGCGTTGGATCAAGACGGTGTGACGGTGAACAAACCCTTGGAAGGCACGCGAAAGAAGGGTCTGTCCGTTGGATGTACATCTGATTCTGCGTCTTCTGAAGAAGAATACACACCGCCTGCTCGGTCCAGAGCGGAGCAATATCGACGACTTTCGGAACACGGTCCTCTTGAGGCATCACGACCGCGCGAGATCGACCTGGTCAGTCAAGTTCAGTCCAAGAGTTCTCGTGGAAGGAAGAAGAACTTTCCTCAAATAGCGCTGTGGAGTCCTGAGGACGACCAGATGCTGTTAAGTGGAGATAGGGCGAAAATTGAGAAACTAACGGACAAATTCAGCGGGGATGCTATTCGACGTAGATTCTTAGTGGTCATGCGAAAACATAATGTCATATATTGAATTTGAAATTGGTAAATCATACAGGAGATTCATATTATGCATGATGTCTATCACTTTACGCCTCTCATAATTCCACCATGGTTCGTGATCAGTATCGTCAAAAGTCTATCATCAAATTTTTGCTCTGAAAGGGGACCGAGCCCGACGTGATTTTTACGCCGCAAGCTACATTGGCGCCCTTCAAACCCAGTCGTTCCTCTTTTGCGCCAATTGCTCTTCCAAATTCTTGGCATTCGGATGAAAAAATAATCAACGCCTCGGGTGTCTCAGGAATGAAAACGATCAGACACTATATTTGTAGTGGCTCAGTGTTATCCACCCAAAGCAAAAGGGAGAGGGTTAAAAATAATGAAAACTCACCAGTTTATTTTTGTATAATGTTTCATTGAGGGCACGCCGCAGCAATTTATTCCTTGTCGTATCTTCCCATTCCTCCAAACCGAGCCTTGCGGTATCACAAGCCTCGGTTTCACGCCATTGCGTAATAATGGATTGGATATCGCTGAGGGCGTAGGCACCGTGCATGGACAGGGTTGGCTTGGGGTTCCATATCTTCTTCTTAAATGTGAATGCATGGGGTGCGAAGTCTTTGAATGCTATCGGGAGGATGTTCGCGTCGTCTATGACGAGGTTGAACCCTCGAGGGGGTGCTAGTGCTACATACCAGAGCGCTTCCATTCGAGCTTGTTCGTATGAGCCAAGTGGCCTTTTGGGGAACTCAAGGTCTCCTACAGGATACCTAGGTGCCGGATACGCGGATGCTCCTGCCTGATACACAGGTGCTCTTGCCGGATGCTTTGGTGCTCCTGCCTGATACGCAGGTGCTCCTGCCGGATACGCAGGTGCTCCTGCCGCATGCTTTGGTGCTCCTGCCTGATACGCAGGTGCTCCTGCCGGATACTTTGGTCCACTGCAAGATAATGAAGAGACGATGAGGGAAAGCAACAGTAACCTACATAGGTTTGAGGGAAAAAAAGGGGGACATACGGGTGTCCCGCAGCACGGACTGGGTATTTTGGGGCCGTTGAACTACATCGAGAGAACAAATAGAAAAAAAAATTAGCCAATTGTTTAGGCCCAATGCGTCAAAAACTGACGTGTTGGTGGCAGTGTTAACCACGACACTGGTGGACTTGGATTGGGTTCCAGACGTGGTGGACCAATTGGATTGCGTCCCAGACGCGGTGGGCTTGGAATGCGTCCCAGACGCGGTGGACTTGGATTGCATCCCAGACGCGGTGGACTTGGATTGCGGCTCAGACGTGGTGGACTTGAATTGCGTCCCAGACGTGGTGGACTTGGATTGCGTTCCAGACATGGGGGACTTGGCTTGCGTTCCAGACGGATTGTTATTGTGAGCCTGGGGTTCGGGGGTGCGTACGACAACGTCATGCTAGAACGATAAAAATGGTAAGTGTCAGGAATGCTCTCAACCCTTCAAGTGCGCTGACCGGGACATATAAATCTTCGTCGTCGGTTCCCAACTTTGGACTTGCTCTGTCGGAGGAAGCCTCGCTCATGGAATCTTCATAGTCTGAGAGTTTATATGCTTCCTCCTTATCGAAGTGAGCTAGAGCGACACTCATTTTCGCAATCATCATCGGCGATGGGCGTTGCACCGGGGGAGGGGGCGCAGTAATGGTGGGCTGGGATGGCGATGTGTCAGCTAGGATGTCAATGCCGTATTGTCAATGGCCAGGGGGGGCTCCATACTCACGGGGGGACTAATCCTCGCGGGAGATTCAGTGCTTACGGGGGGGTCAGGGCATGGGCGTTTATTAGAGGAGTTTTGGTAGTCGAGCGACTCTTGTTTCCGTTTCATCGTGACGAGAGTTCCGGTCTTCTTGTCGAATGTCGCGACAGAAACTGTTTTCGGGCCCAACTGTCCCGGTGGTCTTCGTGGTATGATAGTCTCATATTGTGGTTTGGAAGCAGAAAAGGATGGCTACGTGGGACACGGTCGCTTCTTGGATCGGATATCAGGGGACTCACTTACCCGTTCAATGAGAGGGCTCATGTGGTGCCCAGGATTTGAAGCTCGAGCGGGGGTATCGCTTATGGTATCCAAAGTTAGGGGAACATGCGGCAATCTCAGTAATCAACATAATCCACGAACCTAGATTCAACATGAGTCTTCCGAGCGCGCTTCTCATTCGCCCGTTTATTTTTACGCGTGCATTCAACTGCAGATATATTATTAAAGTTTACACTGGCATATTTGCCGAGTTTACCCATGTAGGATTCAGGTGGAGCAATCACGACTCCCTCATGATCAGGATCATTATAGGCGTTAGGGTCAAAACCAGTAGCTGTCCAAAACTTTTTCAGTATGGATTTGTCCTGCTGAAAGCACGCATGGGTTTCATCTTCGCGTCTGCAATACGTAACAACTCTAATTCATTTGAGAGCCAGATTGAAACGAGAAGATCGCTCACGAATAATTGAAATATCCATCGCTTTGCCACTGAAGAATATATATGAGAGGACACGTTTTGACCTTCGTTCTGATCACGCACTTTTACTGTGTATACCTACAAGCATGCAACATTAGGGTAGTAAGGATTTGAGAGACAACCGTAGATCACCCATATAATAACATCATCCCTGCGTCTCAGGCGCTCAGCCCCCAGGATATAATCTGGGAATCAAACATTTTCTATATCTGCATGTCCTGTCACGCTAGGATGAAAACGGTACTTACCGACGTTAAATGAATCCAGAGGCATTGATGTAATTCTCGTGTGAACACAAACCGAGTAACAACCTGTAAAAACCAAAACAATGTCAAAGAATTCGCAGGTATCGACGTTAATACGCTTTGCTGCCAGAGATAATTCTTGCACTTCTATCGGTTTCAATCTCCGCCAAACAACGCCCACAAGACACCCTTCTGCGAGTTATTACTACCTCGCAAAGCTGCGCTATTTTCCCTTCTTCTACTCATTTTTTTTCTCAATCGTGCGGTGCTCCGTGCCATCTAAAGTTCAACGTATGACTGACATTCCATCAGGCTCAAAGCGTCCCTATGAAGGAGAACGTAACGGCGGCTGGAAACGGCGGAGGGAAGATGATGAGGATAGGTCGCGGCCTCGTGACTGGCGCGAGGTCCATCTAAAGTCCGATCCTCATAGAGAGAGGGATGCAGCTAGGGACAGGGATCGTGACCGACGAGACCGAGGTGGGTATCGCGATTACCCTCGTCGGGACAGCCGGGAACGTGAGAAGGATAGAGACAGAGAGAGGGAAAGGGATCGCAGACGATCTTATCCCCGCAGCACTCAGTCTAGAAACGACGACAGAAGATCTTCTTATCGCACCCATGCTAATGGCTACTCGAAGGACCGAGACTCTGACAGGGAAGAAGGAGAGTACGTATCTATACTTTTCCTCGCCGAGCCTTCTACGCAAGATCCTAATGTCCCTTACATTCTAGGATTTCTCCCCGCAGGGAGTATTCACGCGCTCCATCGTCTTCATATGCATCTACACCGCGTCGTCCAGATCATGACCCAGATCTCCCTAAACAACAGGTAGAAGTTCAGCCGTCTCCCTCGAAACCTCCACCGTCGCATTCGGAGCCAGAGCCAGAGCCAGAGCTAGAGCTGACAGTTCCCGAAGAAGAGCCTTCACTAGAAGAACAAATTGCTGCACGGCGTGCCAAGCGGGCAGCGATCCTCGCTAAATACGCTTCTGATCTGCGTTCTGCTAATCCCTCTGCTACACATTCCCCTGAACCCGGTATAACTCCTAGTACATCTGTCCAGCCGCTCGTTCGAGATCTTACCCTCGAAGATCAATCCGGTCGTCATGAGTCGCCTAGCATGAATCACGAAATGGATACCACGCACGATTCCCAGATCGTTTCGCGTTCCGCTTCCCCAGTATCTCAATCTCATGGGGAACATGTCTTTTCTTTGACTAAGGAGGGTGCAGAGGAAGAATCAGCGGTCGAAGCTCATACGAGTGAACCGGGTTGTGGAGAACAAGTTTCAGCGGCGGACTATGATCCAAGCTTGGATAGACGAGAGGATGAGCAGCGCAGAGTCAGAGGGATGGGAGTTAAGGTGGAACGGCTGGAAGCTTCAATGGATGACATCGAGGAAGAGGTTGAGGAGGAAGATGAAGACGTAGACGATATGTTCGCTATCGTCACATCAAAGCCCAAGAAAAAGAGAAAAGTTAGAGTGGCCACTGTGAGTGATGCTGCCTTCTCCCTGTGAGCATCAGTTGAATGCGTACTTTACAAGTCTACGGTGAAACCGCTTATTACCACAACTACACTAGACTCTGCTGCCGACCCCGAAGGTTACTACCAAATCATCCTAGGCGAACAGCTTGACGCTGGTAAATATCAGGTGTTCTCTTCTCTCGGGAAGGGCATGTTTTCGAATGTCGTACGCGCTCGCATCCTCGATGGTGAAGGCTCTGAGGCCGGTAAGGAAGTCGCAATCAAAATTGTCAGAGCCCAGGAAAGCATGTATGGTTGCGTACTCTCCTGGTCAAAGTACCGCACGCTTACGTTGTATTACAGGCACAGGGCTGGACTGAAAGAGGTGCAAATCCTAAACAAATTACGGCAGTCCGACCCTGAAGATAAAAAGCATGTCGTGCGACTTGAACGTACTTTTGAACATCGTGGACACCTGTGCCTTGTTTTCGAGAGTCTTAGGTTCGTGTGTATCCGATATTATTTCGTTCTTAATACCAAACATTGACTCTGATAGCATGAACCTGCGTGACGTGATCAAGCGATTTGGTAAAGACGTCGGGCTAAATCTTCGAGCCGTTCGAGCCTACACAAGCCAACTATTCCTTGCCCTTAGTCTGTTTCGTAAGTGCAACATTATGCACGCTGACATTAAGCCAGATAATATTCTTGTAAGCTTCGTGGACCTTTGTGCACGTGCCGCCTTATTCATCGCACTTTTGTAGGTGAGCGAAAACAAGACCGTGCTTAAGGTCTGTGACTTGGGGTCGGCGTCAGATGTCGCAGAGAACGAAATCACGCCTTATCTTGTTAGTCGGTTCTACCGTGCGCCAGAGATCAGTCAGTTTTTTTAAAAACTTGTCATCGTTGTATTTGTTAAATTGCTTCTGTCTATATGCAGTCTTGGGCCTGCCATATGACGCTTCTTTGGATGTATGGTCCATAGGTTGTACGCTCTATGAGCTTTACACAGGCAAGATTCTTTTCCCGGGACGGTCCAACAATCATATGCTGCTGTTGATGATGGAGCTCAAGGGTCGTTTCAACTCTAAAATGATCAAGAAAGCCAAATTTGGGGATGTTTACTTCGATGACATGGGTGTTTTCCAAAGCTTAGAGAAAGACAAAGTTACTGGTGGTGTAAGCCCGTCTCCATAGATCACTCCGGCAAATACTAACATCATTTTTTTTTTGGAAAGGATGTTACCCGCACCGTGCACATTTCAAAGCCATCACGCGACCTCCGAGCCAGGCTAATGCCACCTGCCTCTGCAAAGCTCAAGGACGACGAAGCGAAGATGGTGCTTTCATTTATCGACCTGCTGGATAAGTGTTTGGTGCTCGATCCTGCTAGGAGATTAACGCCAAAGGACGCATTGATGCACCCGTTTGTGAGGGCCGTGTAACCTATTTATTTTTTTCTTTCTCAGTGTTATTCACCAACTTGCAAGATATATGTAGTAGCATGACCCATCGTGAAAATATGTACTCCTTGCAATCAGACATTAGAACAATTGCACACTCTCCCATGCTCTATTCAAGAGGCAGTGAAACATGCAAAGTTGGAAATTTTTTAAAAAAAAAAGGGTCTACCAGGGCACTGATCATTGATCTTTGCAGATCGGTGAAAAAAAAAAAAAATTAGGAAAAAAAAAAAGAAAAGGTACTAAAAACTGTTATCTAATCCAAAATCAGTCAAACTGAGAAACATTGGGTGGGATCCATTTTCCTGGTTCTAAACACTGGTTTCATAATATATATACACCAATGTCCTGGAAAACAAGTGATGAAGGTGCCTATACAACCAAAGTGTCCACAACATTATGTAAACTAACAGTGTGTAATATGCAATTTTTTCTGGCAATTGGGATCTATAAGTTCTTGTTGGAATAATTCAATCGGCATCTGTGCGTTGGTTGCCATGTCACATTAGTCACACATGCTTTATAATTCCTCATCTGTTTGCAACAAGCCATTACCTCTGCTCAAGTCAAACAGTTGCTCTTTCCGCAGTCCTTGCTTAGTACCACCAAATTTCAACTCAAACAGATCATGGGTTGCTCTCATTAACCACCACAGGTGCTGATAGGAACTGTAAAACCTTGAAAGCCTAAACTGGAACAGAATCCTCTATGATTTTAAACTAGATTGGAGTCTGCTATGACTTTGAACTAGATTGTAGTCCTCTATGACATAAACTGGATCAGAGTCTGCACTTACTGAAAGTGTGCCAGGCTGAGTGAAAGCCTGTTATAACCAAACTGGGAAGTTGTACCTAGTGAAAGTACACCAGGCTTACTGGAAGCCTGTTTTTCCCACCACTGAGAGGATTTCCATGCTACTCTACTTATGGAACCCTGGATGTGCATGTGTAATCAGCATAGGATCTGGAGATCTGAGATAGAAGTTTAGGAGTTTGGATTTCAGGAGGTGCATGGAGAGTTGATGCCGCTGGAGGAGGTGTGTTGGAATATTTCAATCGGCATCTGTGCATTGGTTGCCATGTCACACATGCTTTGTAATTCCTCATCTGTTTGCAATGAGCCATTACCTCTGCTCAAGTCGAACAGTTGCTCTTTCCGTGGTCCTTGCTCAGCACCACCGAATTTCAACAGTTCTTCTAGGTTCTATTGATAAATATTGATATTTCTGGGGATTTTGATTGATTGTTAGAACTGAAAGAAAGATTGGGTGGTGAAAAATCATCGTCCTAGGGGTCATGTCATTGAAGATTCGCAGTTCAGGTCCTGTCGTCAAGGCGTGTGTGTGCTTTGTGTTCGCGCCCCCCCTCCCCCTTCGGCCACAAAGCTGATAGGTGGGTCTACTGAGGTCCTCGTTGAAGATGGAGGCTACGACTCTGTAAGGAATCATGGTCTAAAAATATTAAAATGATGGTTGTGGGTTAGGGTTGTAGAAATTGTAACCCAGAAAAATCTGACGGTGTGGGTGTGCTCCATGGGAGCTGCAGTTGAAGGACCATCAGGGATCTGGATAAATATGAACATAGTTACCACTCAAATAATGTGATGTGGCTTTGTTTCTGATCTCAACAAATGTCCTTCATGACAATAAACGATAAGCATTTCTGCTCGGTAAACAAAAATTTACATGATGTGAATCAGAATTGCAAACTGTATTTATACAGAAAAGAACCATATCATTTGCACTCTTGGAGTGTTGTGCTTTCAGAAGATCGCAGCTGCGTTAGGCGGGGAGGCGACACCACCAAGAACGTTGAGAGGCCACGAAGAGAAGAAGAAAGTATACCTTCCCGTCTCTTCTGCAACCTTTGAAAGTGTTTCCAGGTCGAAAAATTCGCCTAAGGATATTGACTTATCAGTGTGTAAAACTAAATGTGGAAGGCAGTGGAACGTTACCGATCGGCATGCCCCAGAGTCTGGAATGAAGAACATTTGGTATTAATCGATGACGAGTGGCCGTTGTTACTCACCCAATGATCGTCTGAGGTACGATGAGAAATCAGGAAGGTTTATAGAGATAGCTTTGACAATTAACATACTTGATGCAAGTGGTTTTCCCCTTCTGCGGGGGGCCAGCGCTCAAGGGCTGGCTGGTCAGATGCTACTGCAGCGAAATGGTTGTTCCTAGACGACACGTGATCAGTTGACGACACTGAGAGAAAACATCTCGGTTCTACCAGAGGAACTCTTTCATCTCAAGACCTTGCTGAATCCCGGCACTGGTTTCAAATTATCAAAACTTTCAAAAAATAAAATAAGATAGCGAGATGCCTAACAAAGTCTCTGGTTTGCCACATAAGCTGTCTCGTTCATCTTGAGAGCTAGACCTAAATCTCTGGGGTCGAAGAATGTCTGAATGTAAAGAAGTAGATAATTCTTGGCTTGGAACACGCACCTGCATGAAGCCCACCCTCAGAAGTAAGATATCACCCTGTCGAAATTCGACACCTTGCTTCTTCGCAGCAGCCTGAATGTCCTTCACCGGAATGGGAAAAGAGCTCCAGGGATCGTAAGGCAGAGGATTGGTGCCAGAGTTCGTATAAAACTTGACCATGTCAATCAATACACCTCTCCCGCAGATCCCTGAGACATCATGTGAGTTGAAAGTGTTTAAAGGTGGTGTTTGATATCGAACCATGTTGTGCCCAGTCTAGATGCGTGGTTAGTTTACGTTTTTCGCACCAACAGTAAAATACCTACTATGAATTCCGAGTCTTATGAACTCTGGGTCAACGTCGAGTGGATCGGCGATGTCAGTTTTGCCTCTCTTAATGGTGTCTGCATCGACTCTGATGAATGGCACATTATCCACCATCACTGAGAAATAAAGGAGTGAACTTGCCCTTGATAAAAAACCTTCTGTGCGAATATTCCAAAATGCCTAAGACCGTCCCACTGGCTTCCAGACTGGGTGTTCTGAACAGAATTTAACAGTTGAAAGTGGAAGGATTTTTCACTAGATTCTAACATACTATATGTAATATATCGTCACAGATTGGAACACCAGGGCCAAAAGGCACGATTGTGTGCTCCGGCTGTTTACGGTTGAACATAGGCTACAATAGCCGTCAGAGTTATTCATTAGGGTCAGTACAGTGCATATATACCTTGTAAGGAAAGTTGATCGGCCTGTATGCGGCAACAGGATGTGATATGAATAGAATACCAAAGAACAACGCACTCACCAGTTGAGGCAGACACTCTTCCCAGACCTTTCATTCCAGTGAGCAACAAAGATGACGCATGTGTATGTGTGTGTGGTGAGTGATGACATTCACCTTATCTCTTCGCTGGCCGCGCGCTTTACAACCTCGTCGGTGAGCAGATTGACAGTACCAAGCTGGTCGCCCTTTCCCCAGACGTCCCACGCACACCCTGGGTGCTCGTGAAAGTTGGGAAGCTCTTTGAAAGATGGGAGGTTACTGAAGGACATGGTTTTACTGCCGGAGTGTAAATGGCATGCAATGGCACTTAATCGTTGAATGGTGATAACGACAGTGGAAAGAGTTTCTCAGTTTTGGATAGATCCGCGGTACGATTCGCAACCCTTCATTCGCATCATATTAGATGTGTGGAAATGGACCCATTTAGGTTTCGGCTCTCGCTGGGAAGGCTAAGGGTGGCCGGGCGCCGAGGCGCCCCGAAGGGAATGACATAGTGTGATCCAAATCATGCCAATCTTATAGAATTCAGGGCCACTGTGGGAAGGGTCCCAATGAAACCTCATTGGTTGAGCCACTGAAGTTTGAGTAGAAAACTCACCACACCACTGGACATTGCACTGGAACTCAATTGGAAAGTCAATGCAACCGTTTCATTGGAAAATCGCTCGTTTCAATGAGTCGGTTTCAGGGACAGACTCACAGGTTTCCTGGAATTATAGCACGGAAAGACTTTGGTGTACCCAATTGTATAGTTAATATTTCCCTGAATTCCAAGGGGATGACCACTGACATCACAATGATTTCATTGCCGGATTTCGGTGACAAATACACCAGGTTGTATATCCTTTATTGGTGAAACCCATAGCTAACTCCACAAAATTTCCATGGTTAGCTGGTTGGTATCTCATATTTAAAGCACTAAAAAGGAGTCAATTTGTGTATGACATGTAGCTGACATTGCATTGAAAGTCCATGTTTGTATCACCAAGTTGCCATAAACTCCCAGAGGGCAAGTCAAGAGATTTCCGTTGTTCTTCTTTTGCATCCTGGTTCCATGTTATGTAAAATAATGATAATATTATGGTTTTATATACAAGAAATATATCAAACTCCCTGAATCTACATGATAACAGAAGCAAGATCCTGTTCAACAACCACTGAAACTATTCAAAAGCTCCCCTCCATACTTCTGTAATGTAAAACAGGGAGGACGAACCATCTACTAAACAAGGAGATCAAAATAATGATCCAATATTGTACTTAGTCACATTACCTGTGTCAGCTGACAATTGACGCGGGCAGGGAACGCGACATGGATAAAACTTATTGAGAGAAATTCTAATATTGAATGCGCTCACCTGCTCGTGAACCTGGGAACTACATGATTATCGACAAAACATATGAGTATGAGATGAACAGTGAGAGGAATGAAGTGCGTTCAGCGAATCCAAAGAGGGGCGACAGACAGTACACGCCTAGGCATGGGGTGTCACGGGTTAATGGTTGCTCAGGGGATGGTTGTGAGCACACCTTCCAAAAAAATCTTTCCATCGAAGACCAACGTGGTGATGGGTCAACCGATTGATGAAACTGTCGGTTGGCTTACTCTGTCAGACATCTATCACAAACTACTAGGATGAGGTGAGTTGAAATGACCAGTGAACACAGGTATGCGGCTATAGTTATGGATTGAGTGTCACCGGTTTGTTGGTAGCAGACGGTTCAAGCTTCTCGCGCCGTCTGATATGCCGCTTGTTGTTGGGCATTAGGGCGAGGAGTCATCGTGTTGAGAGAGTATCATCTTGAAAATTTCCAAACAGTGTGTTCCCGAAGGAGGTTCAAGGTTGTTAGATTGGAGCTGGGAAGAACGACCAACATGGTAGCTTACATACCTTGGCAGAGGCAATTAGGACCAAATACGGCACTGATAATGTGTACGTGGGAGAGATGCATGAGCATGAGGCTAAGAATAGGGGGAAAGACATACAATTGAATCACATACAATGAATTCAAGAAACCCAGTAACGCCCTCAGCTCTGAGGAGCCATCTCCGCGAGATATGACTGGGCAGATGTTGCCGCCAAAGTTGTACAAAAGATCAGCACCGCAATGGAGCCGGTAAAATAACCACTTACATGCACCTA
>QLPI01006897.1:0-16167 GCA_003314275.1 Chroogomphus rutilus | reverse complement strand
CTTCCCTACCAGCACTTTGGCACTCATCTGCATCATTGATATCCCAAATAGGAAAGGTGTCATTGTTGTATCTGAGCCACCAGACCAACTGGGGAGCTGCATATATACATATGGTCTAGAAAAAATGTACATACATTACATAGTTATGTAAATATATTAACTATACATCCTATACCACTTCCCCTCACTCTGAAATTTGAATCAATAGCTTTTGCTTTCACCAGGTCACAGCTGGAAAATCAGAGTCATGTGTGGCAACAATTCCACCAGGTTTGATGGTGCAGCACATTTGACAGAGGGGGTGTAGGGGATCTCAAAGGTATATGAGGACCTGCTAGCTATTAATGATATTGAAGGAGGCATTGGGGAAATCCAGGGTATTTACATTGCCCATAATGGAGTTAATATACATATATATATCACCCCACACTGGGTACCTGTGGTGTGGGCTTGGTCAAGAACTTCAGTGCATGTTTGAGGTTGGTTACATGTCCCATGGGTATGAGAGTGGTGAGGTCAGTGTGAAGAGAAAAAAAAATTTTTTTCATGTGAATGGTAAGGAAACTATTGGGAACCACTACACCAGCATCCCTGACTATTCAGACCAGCCACATTCAGCCTAACTCAGCCTCATTCACCTTTTCAGCCATATGCTCCATCAGCCTGTTAAGAACATGAGCAGCAAGGTTCTTAAGTTTATATCTTGGTAAGGTTTAAACTTCACAGAGGTTTGGAATAGGGCTTGGCTTCAGCTTATGTGCTGTACTTTCCAAATCTCATTGTATCCCTAACTTTGGAAAGAGGTTTGGAGTGGAGCAAGGTTGTGGAAACCTTTTGGCAGAAGCTCATGAGCAAGGAATTCTTGGTTGAATTCTAAGTCAATTATCAGACTACCTAACTTCTACTTTGCATGTATAGCTTATGGTCTGTGCTCCCCAATCCAACCTAACTCTGAAACCATTTCCTACCATTTCTGAGGACTTCCAGTCACAGCATTAAGTAATGATCCTTCACCCACCCATTCCCACAATTCCTTTTCATGATCCATGGTTCTATGTGTCAAGTACATGTACCGAGATTCCAATAATTTGGCAGTGCCAACCAGTCATCCTATGTCCATGTACTAGTGCCCATGCTGCATGCAAATCACTTTGTATGCTGGTCTCGGCTCGGCACATCTGCCATCCACATTTTCTCATCCCCATCTATCATTCACTTTACCTCATTCACCATCCATTAATCCCACCCCATCTGCTCCTTAATCCTCAACCTCCCTCACCTCGGGACATCCTGTCCTTGTTTTATCCTTGGCCACAACCATTGTTTTATAGTCGGGCACTTCCTGTTGTCCTATTCTTGGCCACATTCCTATTATTCTATTTTTTATTGTTCTATCCCCATTTACATTCCTCCATTCTAATTTTACTCATTGTGGACAATACCCACATGCTCTGCATACCTTGTTGTCCCACATTCCTTATTCCACATGTCGCTTCTTAAACCTATATAAGTAGGGCATGCATGTATATACTTCCTCATTCTGGGTATTGACTAGGCTTAGGCCCCTTGTCTCCTCTCTCCTCTGTAAATTCCTCTACTTGTGCTGGCACTTCAGCACCCCCTGAGTACCTCCTCTGTCCCAAATTTGTGGCATGCACGGCAAGTAGGGTGCAACGCACGAGTACGTTGAAGCCAAAGCCACTGCTTCCAGCCTGCAGGACTTGGCCGTTACCCATCCTCATCCTCGGCATCACCAAAGTTTGACAGCCTGACAGTATACCTAGAATCAAACTACTTCCCATGCCTTACTTATGATTATGCCCTCACAAAATAATAGCAGCAACAAAAACATGTCAAACAACGAGGACAGTAAAAAATTCCAGTCCAATCAACCTAAGCTCACCAAAATCCTCAGCAAGGATGGCAAGCTCCTCCCAACCAAATGACAGAGATGCATAGACAACAACCTATGTCTCATTTGTGCCACAAAAAATCACAAAATCCCCGGGTGCCCCAAAGCAACCAAAACCTGTGCAACTACCACTCCCAACTCCGTCCCCCAGGCAACTGATGCCTCAGATGCTAATGCTGAAGATTCAGCAACGGCGACCAAAAACTAGGTTGCCACCCATTGGCCTCTAAGCACACCAAGAGTTGTGTTGACTTGGTAGATGTCAGTAGTGAGGCTTAGATCAATTCTGCTATGTCTTTCTATTCTCTTCATTTTAATTCCTTCTGTCAATCTGATTTGGGTGCTGAATGTTCTTGGCAACCCACCTTGCATGCTTGATCATATCAGCATCTGTTCACAGCTAGCTCTTTATTTTTCTTTACAAATCTTGATCCAGTACTGCTAATTTTGTCATCACTGAATATATAGACATGTTTACTAGATCTTCCGTCCAGACAATCTCCATCCACCCATCCATCTGTCACATCACTAGATCCATCGGTTGGCAATATTTGGTACAACTTGCTCACCTGCTATAATCCAATGATTAACAGGGTATTGGGCAGTATTACATTCCATCATGCCACTAATGCCTTTAGATATGTCCCAATGGCCTCGGTCCAGTTGGCACTTGCCACTGTTCCAAAAGCCTCATCCAGGATTCTGTTCCATCGCTAGAAGCTCTGCCAATAGCCCTAGTCAATGAAACTGCCTTGTGCATGCTTGTATACCAGAACAGCTGGCAAGTTTTTAGCTGGGACCTCTTGGTCAGCAGTGCCCCTTTGCATGTTTAGCCAAGGTCTTTTCTGTCCATCCCCATCCATTCTTGTTTCATCTGCTCCATACATTTGCATCATATGCTCTCACCACTCATCTCTGTTCTTCTTGGCTAGAGGCTGACACCTTTAGTAGATGATGGGACATCTACCTAAAAGGGGGGGGGTGGCGACCAGCTAGATATACTTTGAACTATGCAATCTCCCCTCCCGAAGACATCCCTCTCCCAAAAAAACCCCTCCATTCACCCATCTCTACTCTCTATCCTATCCTTATCTTCCTCCGTTCTCTCAGTCCTGACCCTAATTCCTCTTCATTCTGTCCCCACATCATTCCAACACTCCACTTCTGACATTATGAACACAACCATCCCAGACATCTTTCAGCCCATCTGTCACCTCCTCTCCCCTCCTGTTTTACCACAGCCAGGAAGGCAGAACTTCTCAGCCCACCCCACTTGTTTTTCTCCTCACATACCTTTTTATTTATTTTTCTTTCTTTCAGTCAAAATGTTTTTTATTAAAGACTACTTCAAGTCTCATCTTCATTCCCCATATCCTCATCATCCTCCCTCTGTTTCCCTTTCCCTTTATCTTCCTTTTCCTGCCCACCAACCTCCTCATTGTCATCATCCTCTGGCTCATCATCTTCTTTTGACTCTCCCTCATCCTTGGAACCCCCCAGATCCCTCTCTGCCATAAGAAGCAGGATGTTAACCATCCTCTCTTGGCTTCTTAGGAGTGCCTCCAGCAGCTCCACCACCCATTTCCCCCCCAAAGACTTGGCCCATAGAACTTAACTTAGACCATGGGCATCCTCCCACTCGGCTGTATAGTGCAGGTGCCTCTAGGTTCCTTCTTTGGGGGCTCCTCCACCTCCTCAGTATCATCCTCACTTTCCCACCCACTCTCCTCCTCCTCATCGTCATCATCCATGATGAACGGATGACTTTTTGCTTTTTGCCCAGGACACCCACGGTGCAGCCAAGTTGCACTTGACCTTCCAACCCTTGCATACCCGGCATGCGGCCCCCAGCCCTGGCACTTGGCACTCATCCCCCCACCTTTTGCACTCCTTGCACGGTGGATGAATGGCCAGAGACCACCTTTCTGGGGTCTCCTCCTTGTGCTACATAAAAAATCAATAAAAGATAATGACAAAAAGACCATCACTTACCTTGGCCCCCCTTGGCCTCTCACTCTTTCCCTGTCTATTCATCCCTGGCCCCTTGCTGGGCCCTGCTCCCGTGCTCCTACCCCTCTTGTGCGGAACCTTAGAGACTCCCGAGACTTCAGAAGTTCCCATGACTTTGACACCCTGGACTTTGGGTGTCTCTGTTGAATTTCGGTGGTGCTGAGCAAGGACCACGGAAAGGACAACTGTTTGACTTGAGCAGAGGTAATGGCTCGTTGCAAACAGATGAGGAATTACAAATCATCTGTGACTAATGTGACATGGCAACCAATGTACAGATGCCGGTCAAACTATTCCAACACACCTCCTTGAGCGGCATCTGCTCTTCATGCACCTCCTGAAATCCAAACTCCTCAACTTCTATCTCAGATCTCCAGATCCTATGCTGATTACACATGCGCATCCAGGGGTCCATAAGTAGAGTAGATTGGAGATCCTCTCGGTGGTGGGAAAAACAGGCTTCTAGTAGGCCTGGCGTACTTTCAATTGGTATGCCTTCCCAGTTTGGTTACAATAGGCTTTCACTCAGCCTGGTACACTTTCAGTAAGTGCGGACTCCGATCCAGTTTAAAGTCATAGTGGACTCCGGTCCAGTTTAAGTCATAGAGGACTATGATCCAGTTTACGTCGTAGAGGACTACAATCTAGTTTAAAGTCATAGTGGACTCCGATCTAGTTTAACATCGTAGCAGACTCCGATCTAGTTTAAAGCCATAGTGGACTCTGTTCCAGTTTGGGCTTTCGAGGTTCCGCAGTTCCTATCAGCACCTGCGGTGGTTAATGGGAGCAACCCATAATCTGTTTGTGTTGAATTTTGGTGGTGCTGAGCAAGGACCATGGAAAGGACAACTGTTTGACTTGAGCAGAGGTAATGGCTCGTTGCAAACAGATGAGGAATTACAAATCATCTGTGACTAATGTGACATGGCAACCAATGTACAGATGCCGGTCAAACTATTCCAACAGTCTCAACCCGTACTTCTGCATCCTTGGAGGTTTTTCCCCCGGGCTTATCCTCCAGGACCTCCTCTTCCATCTGCCTGGCAGTTTCGGCCTGTTTGTCTGAGACCTCCTGGCTCACCCACTGATCGATGGTCACCTGAGTGGCTGCGTCAACCTCCCATCTGTCTCCTGCAGCATTTGCTGCTTCTATATTGGCTGCATGTCTAGCAGCCACCTGAGCCACTTCCTCATTGGCCTGTTTTTCCATTTTGGCTGCCTTGTCTGGGGCTGTCTGATTTTCCGCTGCTTATTTTTCAGCAGCAACCTCCTCGGCTGTGTTCTGGGCTGCCACCCCTAGCACAGCATCCTCCTTGTCCACCTTCTTTGGGCCCTCGGCAGCCTCTTGTGCCACCCGCTCTGCCTTTTCCTTCTCCTCTCAGTCATGCTGACAGGCAACCTGTTTCTCCTCAAATAAACACTTGTCTTCATTGGTTTCATACCCCATTGATGGATGATGTATTGCTATTGATGATCGTAGGAGAACACATCTGAGTGCTATGCCCCAAACTTCCACAAGGTGTCACGATTAGGTGTCCAAAAAAACTTAATTTTCGATCTCCACCTACCGGCTTCATGGGTTCAGCTGCTAAGGGGGGGATACTGTCAAGTACACATACTGAGATTCTGATAATTTGGCAGCACCAACCAGTCATCCTATGTCCACGTACTAGTGCCCAAGCCACATACAAATCACTTTGTATGCTGGTCTCAGCTCAGCACATCCGCTATCCACATTTTCTCATCCCCATCCCTCATTTGCTTTACCTCATTCACCATCCATTAATCCCACCCCATCCACTCCTTAATCCTCGACCCACCTCACCTTGGGACATCCTGTCCTTGTTTTATCCTTGGCCACAACCATTGTTTTATAGTCGGGCACTTCCTGTTGTCCTATTCTTGGCCACATTCCTATTATTCTATTTTTTATTGTTCTATCCCCGTTTACATTCCTCCATTCTAATTTTACTCGTTGTGGACAATACCCACATGCTCTGCATACCTTGTTGTCCTATATTCCTTATTCTACATGTCGCTTCTTAAACCTATATAAGTAGGGCATGCATGTACATACTTCCTCATTCTGGGTATCAACTAGGCTTAGGCCCCTTGTCTCCTCTCTCCTCTGTAAAGTCCTCTACTTAGGCCAGCACTTCAGCACCCCCCGAGTACCTCCTCTATCTCAAATTGGTGGCACACATGGCAAGTAGGGCACAATGCACAAGTATGTTGAAGCCAAAGCCATTACTTCCGGCCTGCAAGACTTGGCCATTACCTGTTCTCATCCTTGGCATTACTGAAGTTTGACAGCCTGACACTATGATCCTGAAGTTCTGAAAATCCACAACTACGATTCCACTTTTGCGGTAGAAAAGATCCTGCATACCTTACTTCCTTGTTCTTTGTTTTCTATTGCCCTCTTGTATTTTCCTCCCTCCCCTTGTCTTTAGACCAGACAGTAGAAAATACAAGGGTAGCTTACATGTATATAACCCCCAAGTCGGCTGGACTGTTTGCTAGTATGAATATTGACTTAATCTGCATCTAGCTTTCTGATCTAAGTTTCCAGCCTAATTCTGACTTAGCCTCTCATGCATTTCCAACTTTCCAAAATTAGGGACAGACAATTGAGGAGGGTACAACACATAAGTTGAAGCCAAGTCCCTCTGACTTTGAACACCCATATGACTAGTCATACAAGTCCTTATTGCAAACCGACCACCAGCCTAAGTCCCGGTGCTTCTTCATCCACCTTCTATCCTTTCCATTCCCTCAACTCTTGACCCTTTGACCCTTGACTCCCTTTATCTTCAGAACTTCTGCTCTCTGTAGAATCTGTTCAGAAATCTACAGAACCCCTCAGTATCTGTTATTTAAGTGCCTGACATGTGAATTTAACAGTGTATTATATACTGATAAGTATTTTGAATTTCAGTAAAACTTAGCAACTGAGAACAAGGGGAAATGCAAATGGGGAAAGAATCTCTGATCAAAAGAACAAGGGAACAAAAGTATAAGGGGCCAAGCAAACTTAGTGACCAAGCCACTGCAGGATTTGAATAGGATCTTAAGCAGGATCTTGATGCACTTTAGTTTTAGGAAATGGCAAGCAGAATTAAATTGATTGGTGGGATGAAGGAACAGAAATTAAAAGGCATTTATCAATAAGAGTCAGGTGAAGTTTCGATCTGTGAATAATGTGTGTTGGAGGGCATGGTGTCTGATTGGAGAGCTGAGGATTGGTGATTGTTTAAGGGTAAACAGACAAATGGGCTTTACTGAGGATGATGATATGACTATGTGTAATGAGTGGGCTTTTCCTGGAAAGGAAATCTCGTTCTCATGTTTGAACAGAAATATCTTCAGTGAGATTATGACACAGCCTTTGAATTCAGTGCACCTCACATATTCAGCCTATTCCATCTTGGCATCACATGCAACATTCAAGTATGCTCTAACTGATTATGTCCATCCTCCACATGCTCACACATTCATTCTCAGTATTTCTATTGGCCACTTACTATTATAACTTTTAATACTTCCTTATATATTCTGCTCCACTCTCCTTATTTGCAATTCTATTCTGTCATTTCTATTTTTGATATCTAATTCATTGCTCCATTCCTTATATGATAACTCCACTGGGTATCAGCATGATGCATCATCCCACACTCTCATGGAGGAGATCAAGATTAGGACATAGTATTCTACTCTCCCACTTCGATCTTTGGCTTTCTCATGTATTATAGCAATCCTTTTAACTCCTCATAGAAAAGCAAGTAGTATAAGATCTTGTATATTCAGTAGTCTGCTCTATTGTTGAATGTGGCAGACTAGGTTTCTTTAGGGTTTTCCTTTGCTAGAATATTAGAGAGTTGGTTGGAAAAATAGGAGATTAATTCTCTGGAGTTTTCTATGATTGTTAACTATATTTATTTATTGGGAATGTGTTGCTCTATGCCTGTTCTACTAGGAGCTGAGTCCTGGGTTTTGTCTTCACTTAGGTGCCATTCTGAGAAACTGGCCTGGGTGCCAAAGTACTGGTTTAGAGATTTGTAGTTCTCCCATAAGGTAAATATAATGTGTGATGATAGGTAATAATAGTATACATATGATATTGGGAGCCCAACTGCAGCCTCAGGTATGTGGTATGATGATTTCTGGTATTTTAGTCCTGATTAGGAAAGTGTAGTACTTGGCACTTAACCCTCGGTTCAGCATAAGCAAGCATTTTTAGTTGTAGCCTAATGGCTATTGTAGTAGAGGACAAGAAATATGTTTAATTGCTTTTTATTCTACTGTAAGTTGTTGGCTTTTTGTATAAAATGGAAAATTATTTGTAATGTGAAAACTTGAGTGAAGATAGAAGACAGCCTAATGTGGCCATATATATGGTACATCTGCATATATGTGGGTCAAACGGTATAGGGGAAATTTTCACAGAGGAAAGTATGAAAATAGAATGGAATGGAAAATAAACTGAATGAAAAAGAACCTACCAATATATTTCCTTCCCAAAATGCCTAAATGAGGTGAGTGTTAAATCCGCATGTCGGTGCTTAGCTAGAGGCTTCCGGAAGGGTTTCCAGAGGTTCCGAATGATTTCCGAGGGGGGTTCATACTCTGGAGGTGGAGGGACTAGAGGTCGTGGGTTCACAGTTGGAATCAGAAAGGGGAAGAAAGACGGGAAGTGCCGGGGGGTCTAGGACTGTTCACGCTATTAGGTGGTTTGAGTGGTTTGAGGTCGCAGGGACTTGGCTTCAACTTATGTGTTGCACCTTCCTCGATTGTCTGTCTCTAATTTTGGAAAGTTGGAAAGTTTACCAGAACTGAATCGGAAACTACAATGCAGAATTAAGTCGATATTCGTACTGGCAAATAGTCCAGTCGACTGGTGTCTTATATACATGTATCTAGTCTTTGTACTAACTTTTTTCTGAGTAAAGACAAGGGGGGGAAGAGAGTACAAGGGGCAATACAGAACAAAGAACAAGGGAGTGAGGTATGTGATGATCCTGCACGTTGTTTATCAAAGGAGTGGAACCTTGGCTTTGGAATCTTCGGAGGTTCAGGAATGCGGAACCTCGGGTTGATACAACAGAATTCAGAAAGCGGTTGTTCAGGCTTTGAGCGGTCGGGAAGGTCCTGGAAACAGTGTGGGTGGTTGTGAGGATTAATGTGGGTTTATTGGTGGCATGGGCCATAACAGTGAGGTGGCTCTTGAGGCCAGGTATAGGGCCAGGTAGATAGTGTTGTGCAAAACCCATTCCTAAAATT
The DNA here is from genome assembly GCA_003314275.1 of Chroogomphus rutilus. Classification (NCBI taxonomy): domain Eukaryota; kingdom Fungi; phylum Basidiomycota; class Agaricomycetes; order Boletales; family Gomphidiaceae; genus Chroogomphus; species Chroogomphus rutilus. The sequence goes on along the minus strand of QLPI01006897.1, from coordinate 6,965 downwards.
ATGAAAATATTCATGAATGTTCCTTAGTGTATGGAATCTTGGTATAGAGTTGTGCCTTGGTTGGGGAATGATTGGAGGAGATATTGGACTTTTAGTGTACAAAATATATATAAAATGACTTAAATAATCCCTGGTTCTAACATGCTCTTCAGTCAGAATATTGACTAATATTTCAACTAAGTTCCTCCATTCACTTCTATCTTAATTTCTGTCTCACTATTACATTCTCTGTCTATACAAAATTAGGGTCCAGTGTGGTCTGGTGGGTGCAACACCTAAGTTTAAGCCATACCCTATTCAGAACCTCACCATTGTTATAACTCTGAGAGATATTACATTAGGAAATATTACATTAGGAATTATGACTATGTCCTTTTCATATTCTAACAGTCTTGGTCTTAGCCTTAGTCTCAGGCTCAGGCTCAGGCTCAGTCCTGGTCTTGGTCTTAGCCTTGGTCTCAGTTTTATATCTTAGCCTGTTTTTGGAACCTGTCAGACTGTGGTGTTAAGTTAATAACACTTCCAATCTCTATGACTGTGGAATTAACAAGTCTAAGAGAATACTGCACTTTGCTACAGCACACCTCTGGAAATAATTTAATAATTGTACCTTGGTTATAACCCTTTGTAATAACTTGACAAAGTTAAGACAACTGGATTGTAATCCATTCACAGACACTGTTAGTAGTGATTGGCATGGGTAACCCCTGGGTATATTGTGTTTACCTGTACCTGTACCTGAGAATACCTTTACCCTTAACAGAGGGTAAAGGGTTATTATGGGTACAGGTACAGGTACCCATGGGTTCAATGGGTATTGTTCTTACCCATCACCCACAATGGGTATTGTTCTTACCCATCACCCACAATGGGTATTGTTCTTACCCATCACCCACAATGGGTATTGTTCTTACCCATCACCCACAATGGGTATTGTTCTTACCCACCACCCACATTAGGTATAAATGTGCTTTTTTGGAAAGAAGTAGAATTGCCAGTTAGATGTTCAGTTGGGTGACACTTCCATTTGCCTTGAGAAATATCAGGATCAGGAGGGTTGGTAGACATTCTGTTAGTTAACTGCTGATGTAATCGAAGTTCAGCACTAACCTGGCTTATATCAGCTTGGTGTCAACTATATAGACATGCACATCAGGCATTCATATAGTGTCTTAATCACTGCAGTTATCCAGGGACAACAGTATGCACTCCTATGGAGCTAAAGGACCTATACAAAGGAGATTCAGATGCACATTATTCCCTGATTAAAACCTGTAAAATAGAAATTGCCAAATTTCTTGACAGCCTTATTGACACCCTGTCTCTTATAGGACCCATGCCTGATGGGAAAAATGGCAGGCTCACACTGTTGGAATCCTCAATGGGAATGTACATGTGCACGTGTGGCACATGCATATTGTAGGTAAATGCATATAATACCTATGTGTGTGTATGCATGTCATATGCAAATGCATATGACACCTATGTGTGCATGTACAGTGACTCACAAAACTGAGTCAATGTTGGGTGCTTTTGGACTATTCATTGAATAGCTTTGAATTTAAATATATATATATATATATATATATAAAGTGTTGGTGCATCAAAGAATGAATCTGATCAGGGCTATGCAACCATTAAAAATTATATAATTCCGATCAGGGGTGATGAAGATATGGGCAATTCAAATCAAGGGCCCATTGACTCAGTTTTGTAAGATGGTATCAGAACAATCAGAATCTGATGCTCCATCTATTATATAACATGCAACCCTTGATAAATGGTTACTATGGTAATCTTATCTTTCATGAGAACTCAAATTAAGGTATTTAATCCCCTCCAACATGTCCAGAACTTTACTACACTCCAATGCACCCTACTTCCTCTGCTCACAAAGAAAACATCCTCTCCTTGGCCTCTCATGGTCATTCTACTCACACTATTGCCTCAAGACTTGGCCTCAGCCAGTCTACAGTATCCAGGACTCTCAGAACTCTCCATCCCAACCAGCCCTGCTCCTCTGAAGGTCATCCCCCCAAGCTTTCCTCTAGAGATCAACATCCTATTTTATCACAAATTGCTACTGGCAGAGCTGCCAATGCTACTCAGGTCACCAAACACATCAATACAATTATCTCCCACCTAGTCTCCTCAGAAACAGTCAGAAGAGTTCTCAGGAAACATTCATTCAAGGCTGTGGTGAAGAAGAAAAAGCCCTTCCTCAGTGCAAGGCATAGACAGCTGAGGTTGGCCTTTGCTTTGAAGCATAGAGAGTGGACTGTAGAGGACTGGAAGAGGGTCATTTGGTCAGATGAGACCAAAATCAACAGGTTTGGGTCAGATGGGAGGCAGTGGGTCTGGAAACAGAAGGGGGAGGGGTTGATTGAGAGAGAGATGCAGGGGACAGTCAAGTTTGAAGGGGAAAACATTATAGCATGGGGGTGTATGGGATGGAATGGTGTTGGCCAGCTTTCAGAGATTGAGGGGAAGATGGATGCTGATCAGTTTGTGTCCATTTTGGAGGACCACTGCTGCCCAGCCTGGAGGAAAGTGGAATTCCTGAGGAACAGGTAATTTTTCAACAGGACAATGACCCAAAGCACAAGTCAAAGAAGGCCAAGAACTGGATGGAAAAAAACAATATCACTCTCCTTGACTGGCCTGCACAGTCTCCAGACCTGAATCCTATTGAGCACCTCTGGGATCATGCAAAAAACAGGCTTAAGGAGTATCCAACACCACCCAAGTGTTAAGTCCGCATGTCAGGCGCTTAGCTAGTACTTCCGAAGGGGTTTTCCGGGCTAGTGCAAAGGTCCGTAGCGGGGCCGAAGACCGAGATCGGGATCGGACGGACTACGGACGGAGACGGAGGCGCCGGGGGTTTAGGGTAGGTCACGGAATAGATCAATCCAGTCGCTGAGGTGTTCGAGGTCGAAGGGACTTGGCTTCAACTTATGTGTTGCGCCCTCCTCGATCGTCTGTCCCTAATTTCGGAAAGGAGGCCGGAGTTTACCGGAAATGAATCGGAAACTGGTGGGAGACTAAATCGATATTCGTACTGGCGAACAGTCTAGTCGACTGGGAGACTATATACATGCGACTGTCTTGTACTATCTTTTGCCGGTAATAACACAAGGGAAAAGGAAGTACAAGGGTGTCAATATAAAGGAGAGAACAAGGGAGTGAGGTACGCGATGATCCTGCGCGTCGGTTATCGATCGTGTCGGAACCTTGACTTTCGGAGTATTCGGAGGTTCGGATTCGGGCTACGGGGGGTCGGAATTGGGGGGTCTCGGAAAGTACTCCGGATATTCGGAGATCGGTTGTTCGGGCTCTGGTCGATCGGAAAGGTCTCGGAAACGGTGTGGGTGGTTGTGGAGGTTACTGTGGGTTTGTTTGAGGGCATGGGCTATAACACCAAGGGAGTTTAGCAAATTTGGGAGAGAGTAGAGGAGGTATGAAATAAAATACCACCAGAGGTGTGTCAGAATTTGATAAAGAGTATGCCTAGAAGACTTGAGGCAGTAATTAAGGCTAAGGGGGGCAATACCAAGTACTAGAATTGAAACTTACTATTTCTCTGATACCCTCTCACAAAACTGAGTCAATGGGCCCTTGATTTGAATTGCCCATATCTTCATCACCCCTGATCAGAATTGCATAATCTTTTAATGGTTGCATAGCCCTGATCAGAGTCTTTCTTTGATGCACCAACACCTTTTTCATATATGTTTTAGATTCAATGCTATTCAATGAATAGTCCAAAAGCACCAAACATTGACTCAGTTTTGTGAGTCACTGTAGTCTAAGCTACTCATAGCTTTAACAAGGCTTGACCAATGACTCATCACTGGATGATATGTTTGACCTGGATGAGGTGACATTTTGAGTAATGTGTATTTCATGAACATTATGGATTTATAATGCTAACATAACAAGGGGACAATATTAGATCCAGTATACCATTATTCCAAACTATTCAATTCAGCCTTATTCAGCTTTACTTAGCCTATTCAGCATTCAAGCCATATGCTCTAGAAGACATTTGACCCCACACATCTGTCAAGTACATGTACTGAGTGTCTGGTAATTTGGCAGTGCTGACCGAGCAGTCAGACTACGTCCATGCACAAGTGTCCAAGTTGCATGCAAGTCACTTGGTACACCAGTCTCAGCTCAGCACATTCACAATCCACATTTCCCGTCCCTATCCCTCATCAACTTTGCCTCATTCACTGTCCAGTAATCCTACCCTGTCCGCTCCTTACTCCTCGACCCATCTTACCTCAGGACATCTGACCATTGTTTTATCCTCGGTCATAACCCATTGTTTTATAGCCAGACACTCCCTATCGTCCTATCTTTGGCCACATTCCTATTATTCTATTTTTTATTGTTCTATCCCCGTTTACATTCCTCCATTCTAGTTTTTGCTCATTATGGACAATACCCCCACATGCTCTGCATACCTTATTGTCCCACATTCCTTATTCCACATGTCACTTCCTAACCTATATGAAGTAGGACATGCATGTACATACTTCCTCATTCTGGGTATCGACTAGGCTTAGGCCCCTTACCTTCCCTTTCCCCTATAAAGTCTTCTACTCTGGCTGGCACCTTTGACACTCTCTAAGTATCCCTTCTGTTCCAAATTGGTGGCATGCATGGAAAGTAGGGGGCAACACATGAGTATGTTGAAGCCAAAGCCACTACTTTTGGCCTGCAGGACTTGGCCACTCCCTGCCTGCATCTTCAGCATTATAAAAGCTTGACAACATCTCATGTATTCAGCTTATTTCCATCTTGAAATTGCATGCAATGTTCTATTTGCTCCACTTATTACATTTTTCCTCCACATGCTTGCACATCCATTTTCAGTATTTCTATTGTTCACTTCACCATTATGTCTCCTCTATATTTCCTTTTATATTCAGCTTCACTTTCATCATTTGTAATTCCATTCTATCATTTCTATTTCTGTCATATGCTCCATTGCTACATTCCTTATAGAAGCTCTGCTAGGTAATGGAATGACATGTCATTCTGCCCTGTTTTGGAGAAATCAAGATTAGGATATTAGCAATTGTCTGACACATTTGATTTTCACCTTTCTCATCTATTATAGGAATCCAGCCCACTCTTCATAGATAAGAAGGTAGTATAAGATCTTATACTTATCAGTAGTCCACTCTTAGTCAGGATATCAACTAAGATTCCCCTGTTCACTTCTGTCTTTATTTCTGTTCATCTTGTCTTGCCATTATGACCTCCATCTATATGAAATTAGAGTTCAGTAAGGCCTGATAGGTGTAATACATAAGTTGAAGCCATACCCTACTATAAGCCTTGCCATTGTTACTATATTGGGAGATTTTCATTAAGGATATAACAATGATGTTAACAGACAATAGGCATTCAAAAGGGAAGCTGATGATCTTGCACAGAATTCCTACAAGGCACTCCTGAGTCCCCAAATTTGTAGCTGTACATGAAATTTTCCAAGAAGAACATGAGCAGCTACAGACCATCAAACAAATTGTGTTAGTCAGCCTGAAAAATATCCAGAAGATGATAACTGTCTGCTCTATCAAGGTGGTAACTCAGCTTACTTCTATTACTGAGCATGTGAAGGTTCAGGAATGTTACCATGTATATGGGAGATGTAAATGGCCATATCTTAGAGGCAGTCTTGCTATTGCCAAGTCAATAGGTAAGGGCCGCTACTTTACATGCCAAACTTACCACACTGAAATTTACTTAATTTGCCATTAAGATCTTCCTCAATCAAAGTCCAGTGGCAAATATACTCTGCTTGGAAATGCAACTGTTCTTCTGGGTGTCCAGCAATATCTGGCAGTCCAATCTCTTGGCTCAATCTTGCCATGTCAGCTGTGCAGGCATATCAATGAGGTGATACTGCTAGCAATTGAACTTTATGATAAATAAGGTACCATTTGAAATCACACAGATCATACTTTGGTTAAAAAATTTAGATACACATATAAGGATATTGAAAAGGGTCATTCATAGTCAGATGTTGTTCAAGCATGATGGCATTTTTGGAAAATATAGCAGGTTATGAAAGGTGCATATCTGATAATGCCAATAATTTGTTAATTTATTGATTAATCACAGATTCATGTGTAAACATGATTGTAAAACCCTTCAGACAACTCCTCCCACCCTTTGTGCAGGTGAAAAGGAAATTGTTCTTCTCCCACAGGATGAGACTATTTTTCACACAAATGATGGACTTGATTCCACATGGTCAAAAAGGGATTAACAGCCCCTGATAAGCAAAGGAAATAGGCAAGGGATTTACATCGCAAATTGGATGTGTGAGATGAAAGGTTGGCTTGCACTCACACCGGAGCAGATAGTGGATCAAACGGCACTGCCTGAAGCCAAGTGGCTGAGCACCTTTGATGCTTACAAGATTATACACCCAGGAAAAAACCGTGATGCTTGGTGGAATCTCAAGCAGCTTCAAGAGCAAAGTATAGATGCTTTTAATATCTTCAAGTACTTGCATCCCAACAAAGTTGGAGTCTGGTTATTTGACTGCTCTTTGGCTCACAAGAGTCTTGCTGTTGATGCCCTAAATGTGAATAGCCTGAAAATGAACCCCAGGGTAAAGCAGAAGCTCTTATAAGATACCTTCATTCCACTCAACAACCCACCCCCACAGCCTGGCAAAATTGTTACTCGAGGCATGCCACTGTCTCTGTTTTTTTCTCAAGACCATCCCGATGAAAAATTCTGGGGGTTGGTTGCAAAAGGCATGACATCCTCTTGAATGCCTTCACCTTTCGCTATGCCCCCCCACACTTTGCGCCATTATTCATTGCGTAAGTCATTTATGATTTTCAAATGAATTTTCTTGTACCAAACATATTTTCAAGATGGCAATATACAATAACTTGCACCATGGGGTGTCGTTTACTTCTTAACATGATTAAACA
>QLPI01006895.1:0-35451 GCA_003314275.1 Chroogomphus rutilus | reverse complement strand
TTTGTGTCGTACGTCGCGTGCGCATCGTGCGGGTGTGGCGCGCACCCGACACCCGTCGACCCGTGGGAAAAAACCCATGGGTTGACGGGTTCGGGTTTCCCATGGGTCGGGTGCGGGTCACCCACATTTGACCCGTGGGTGACCCGTGCCGTTCCCTAAGAATTATACATATAATTGTAAATACTTTTTCTCACCCCCTCAGTGTGGTCAAACACTCAGGAGGAGAAATAGCATTGCGCGGCGAGTGCGCGCATACACTATACTCCCGCGTGATGTCATACTTGACCGGCGAGCGATGAAGCGCGCCGGCAACTTCCGAACGGCAGTAAAATACTCCTTTCGCGTTCTTTAAAAATACAGAAGAATAGGAACGAAGAAAAATAAGGAAAAAAATAAGGAAAAATACCTGACATCTCCTAATTTCTTTGACCAAAAGACTGGGGAAACTTAGTATTTTTTATATATATTTGGCTTGAATTTGTTGGAGGGGTATGTACCCAACAATGGGATCCAAAATTTAGGTTTTCTTGTGGGTCTGTTTCTAAAAATAGTTAAGCACCGAACTGTGCTTTGTCAGCAACGGATCAACATTAACTTTTGGGTCTTGAGTGTAAAAGCCGGATAATCATACTGGAAATGGTAGAAATTCGCCAATGGTAGTTTATAAGTCGAGACGTAGACAGTAATCTATTCCCCAAACTGTCAACACCGGACGGTTATCCACTGCAACGAACACGTCTGCGCTGTCGTCCATTTAGTAACAAAACTGTCAGTTGGACGCCGGAGTCATTTTATCATCAGTTTGTCATATTCAGAGTGTCCTGTTCGCATCCCGCAATTCAGGACTATCATATTCAAATCACGATTTTTTGCAGACCAAGCCTACTGCCCAAGTAATATCGGATGTGGTCCAGTGCTAAACTACTCTTAGGAATAGACGGATTTCCTTAGGTTTACCACGATGATCCATTTCTGACAAAGCTTATTGCACAGGTGTCATGAGGTGATCATTAGGAATAGATCGGTCCCATCTCTCCTGTCAGAATTGGTGATGTTGGCCTAACGACGGTACATTGCTGACCGAGCTAGCTGTCGTCCGGCAAATCAGTTGCTGACATGGCTTTCCGCACGGTCCCATCCGGTGACCATTTTGAGAAATATGCCAAGTACAACGGCGATGATCCGCCGCTGAGCAAGCCCATTGTTGCGTGATGTCCGGGGAGATGTCCGGGGTTAAACCATTTTAAGAACAATACCGAATACAGCCTCGATGATCCGCCGCTGACCCCGCCTACTGTACGTAATTCCGGGTAGTCGTCCGAGGCTAAACCATTTTAAGAAACATGTCGAGTACAGCCTCGATGATCCGCAGCTGACAAATCCTACTGTTGCGTGATGTCCGGGTGGTGGCCCGAGGCTAAACCATTTTTAGAAATAGGCTCTGGATAACCGCAATGATCCGCCGCCGAAAGCCCAATTACGTGATATCCGGGTTGTGATCCGGGGCTAAACCATTTGAAGAAATAGGCCGAGTACAGTCGCGTTATGATTCACCGCTGACTAGACTACTCCGGGGGTCGTCCGAGGCCCTTTGGAGAAATATTGCAAGTACAGCTGCAATGACCCTCTGACCAAGCCTATTGCATGCATGGAGTTCGGGGCTAAATTGTAGAAAGGTTAAATACAGTCGCCACGATCCTCCGATGCTGACACAGCCTGCTCCCTGATACCTCGGAAACTAAATCATATTTGGACTAGACCGTGTCTGGCCGGGTCTACAGGATATTCAAATTTCTCGCTGACCAAGCGACACGCGAGCAGTATGGCAGATTCCTTGTCATCAGTTGCCAGTTTACAGTCTGGAAAAATATTTCCGTAATAATTTTCTCGTTTCCATTTGTAGACTTAAAACTTTACGAAAGTGATAAGTTAAGCTTGGCATGATGCGGCTTCAAGAGCGGTATGACATACCCACGTGGTGCCAAACCATTTTGAGCAATAGATCACACGCAGTGTCCACGTTTTGATTATAGCTTCAATTACGAGATCATACTCGATTTTCATCAGTCGCATAAACCCCCTTGTAATAAAGAAAGGTTGATCTTTCTATTTTGAGCACTCAGACCGCCAACAGCGTGGGAGCATCGGGAATGCACTTTCCGCTATACATTTGGGCTTTTTGAGTGAATAGCTCTCAAGCTAACTCGTGACAGTGTGTGTGAGGATTTAAAGATCCAATTATGGATTACTGTCGTTGCTATCATTAAATATGTGATTGGGGTGTTGGTTGCGTGGAATAGAGCCCTACCCTACCTATCGTGGTGTTGGAGACGAGCGAGCGAGCATATAGGGGGCGGCACTAGTGCTCATGATCTGAAGGGTCTATGCCAGTACACCACGCCATATATGCCATGTTTTGTATGTGCGCTCGTAGGCTTTGTCAGTAACAGATCTTCCTCAGTCCTTGACCAGTACCACCACTTTCAACAACAAGAATGACAACGGATTTGATGTTACCTCTGTGGTTTATTCCTAAAATTGGTTTAACAGCGGCAGCGGCAGGATTGGTCAACAAAGGATTACTGTTAGAAATCTTGTGTAAAAATTCTTGGACCTCCCGATGCAAATAGGAAATAATATTACCAATGATACAAATTCCCGAGCACTAATACAGTGATAATATCTACAACAGACACAACCGGTAACAGTGAAATATGGTTTGTTTCCAAAGGCTTCAAGGGAGTAGGCTGGTCAGCAACAAGCATCACGACTGTACTGCCCCATTTCTAAAAATGAGTCAACCCTGACTATCCCAGACATCATGAGATCAATAGACTTTGTCAGCAGCAGATAAAAGGTATTCATATTTCCAAATGGGTGAACACCAGATGACACAGCAATGCTTCCTATCCATATCTCCAACCAAAAGGTGATATTGTAGAGCAAAGGATTAATCAATTTAATATGTTAAGAGCTCTTTGTTAAGGATTTGACATTCAGCCCAAACATCTCTTCTTCTGATCACTGGCAACCTGGACCTGATGGTATTGGAGCAGGGGTATGGGTTTTATTCATTGTTATCCCTGATATCTGCCTTTGATCGGAGTTTGAATTTGCCATTGTATTTTGCAGTTGTGTGACTCTGTGACCTCAGCTCTTTTCCAAGAGACTGAGATAGTATTTCAGTATTTCAGTCCTTATATTTTCACAGGTTATGGGCCCTGGCAATGCTGGGAATTGACCTAGGACTCCTGGAACTGAGCCACAGGTGGTACCCGTTGATCACAGCCAAGCCAAAGTCCATTGGGATGTAGGACCTGACAATCCAAAGGCTAGTTGGTGGACATACTTGCGGGTGGCTCACGAAAATCAGCCATGACGCACACAACGTGCAAGGCGGTACTATTCAGTACAAAGACAAAGACACACATACACATCTATTACACTTTGACCATGACCCAAGAGGGAACGAAGCAACATCGCCCATAACGAGCCTGCTGGCGAACACGCGTGATGACGACTGTCAAGGCAACGCGCGGCCCCTTCCACCCAAGACTTACGACTATGACCTACCATGTAGATCTAGAACCAACGACATACGAGAGTGAAGCACCGTCGGCCAAAATGAGCCCACTGGTGAACATGTGTGACGACGATCATCACAGCGATGCGCGGCCCCTTCTACTTACGAACTACGATACTGCGCATATCTCGAACCAATGACGACCACGGGCATACGCAGTAGCCCAGACGTGACCCGAGAGGATCAAAGAGTCCACCAGGGACTGCCAGAGGACAGTGGTACACGCGCAAGGGGTGCGGTCTACACAAACATGGTGATACCAAAAGCTTGCAGGGATTGAAGGTGCAGTTCTTCTCAAGGACCGAGACAACGATAGGAACTGTAGAGTTGACATGGTTGGAGATGACAAGAATATGGGCGGCAGGGAAGACTTGGAAGATGTAGGAGGATGGGTCGTGGACAATGCTTGCGTTTGTGTTGAATAGGTTGTCGCAGAGCATCACGCTTCCTCGCTGGGATCGCCGGAATGGACCCGCTCAAGACGCCCGTAACTATTTGCTGTACCCCTGGGCAGCAAGCCCTAGATGGCCCTTGTGCACAGGATCCGATACGGAGGCGATGAGGTGGTCAAAGCCAAACTAATCCTACGAGGGAGGGCGCACGAACGCAAGACCTCCAGGCGAGCGGTGAGAGCACTACGAGGACATGTTGCATCCGTGTTACCATCCAATGTTGTCCAGTGTGTTTTCATCTTTAACGGTATATCGAACACGTATGTGGGCAGAGTGCATGCCAGAGATGAAATAACAATACCGCCAGCACTCTTTGCCTCACCCTGACTTCAACAGCATCCATCCGCCAACTTGACTCACCTGAGGACAAACATGTCACGCCCCCGATCATATGTCTCTCGTTTTCATGCTCTTCGACTCGAAAGACATCCCCATTGCCTAGTAAGGTCTCGAATTCAGCCCTTTGAGGGCCGACATGAATACTTGTTAAGTGTATCAGCTGTACGGATGACGTTGACAGCAATGACGATATGGCCTCTGTCACCACTCCAAATGTGATTTTCAGGGCAAATGGACATCCTCCAAGAGTGGTTAGCACCTTGAAACTTCACCAATAGTCAAGTTTCTCGACCTTGATATAGTATGACACATCAACTGTCAGTCCCAAATGAAGAGCAGAAAGCATTAGGGGAAAAGGGTCGGATCCACCTGCGACATAGGATGGGAGCAGAAAGGAGAATGTATAATGTGCACCGCCTTCGGGAACCTGGTCGTCTGAAGAATCAGACAGGGTTTGTGACGCCTGAAGCACGATTGTTCGATTTTGATGTGTAAGGAATCCACGCTCGGTCGACCCTGAAGCCACCTGGCCTTGAATGGACAGACACGCAGAACGAGGGGAGGATGACAACTTACGATGTGCCAGACGATAGCACATGCGTACGAGTAAAGTGAGCGCAGCCCGAGCCGAACGAACCCACATGAGGAGTGGCATGCGGGCATGCGAAGAGAATGGCCGCTATGAAATGACGAACCTCAGGGAGAAGCTATAGAGGATGGAGTGCACATCTAGTTTCTGACCTTGACAAGGTAGTTGCGGGAAGAGGAGATGGATACTGTGGCTCTTGCTATGGGGATACTGTAACCGGCAGCGGTAGCTGCAATGCTTGTGAGGAGGGTAGTCGGATAAAATCAAGGACCAGGAAGCCGAGGGATGTGATAGTTCTGGACGGATTCGTGTCAATAACCTTGTCGGCAACATCCACCTGTCTTCTGGACGATCATTCCAGACCCATACTGTGCAGGTCCAAGACCTTGACCCGTACCTTCGTGACCCGAACAGCCAGCAACACAATTTTGGACAAAAGAGTCACAGCTTTGGTTTTCAAAGTGACGATGAGTGTGACGTGCACAAGAACGATATTGGCAATGACATGAAAAAGGAGTCGGGGATCGATGTCGACCCTTTGACCGGTGTTGTCATAACAGCACCTAAAACTCAATATATGTTTCAATACTTCTTAAAGGCCATCTCAATCCAGTTCCGTTCTCTCGATGGTCAAATATTCCCACAAGCGCTCCGAACCTCTCAACATTATGACGAGACACGTGCGGCATATCGCGACATTCAGGAGCGCACGAGGACGTCAAAAGGATTGAACGCACTTTGGATGAGCTGGCACAACTCTTTAACGACACAAGGATCATTGTTGAGCAGCAAGAGCAAAGAACTACACCATCCCACCTTCGTGCAATTTGAATCTGCCGACTCTTCGACAATATCCAGGAAGGATTTCAGGTCCGCGCCGTCTTTACTGATCTCCAGCACACGCATCATGGAGTGCCTCGCAAGTGAAAATTTGAAAAAATAAGACAGATGACAACAATTAAGGCCGAAAAAGACCGAACGAAAGAAGGGTAAAAGTGGATGATGACTAGGAACTATCATATACGACATGACCGACCTCCGGTTTGAGGGGGAGATTTGGATATGATGTTGCCCCGAATGTCGGATCAAGTCCATCACAACTATAAACTGATGAACATGAGCCGAGTCCATCACGACTATAAACTGATGAAATGACACGAGTCCATCACAACTATAAACTGATGAAATGACACAAGTCCATCACGACTATAAACTGATGAAATGACACGAGTCCGTCACGACTATAAACTAATGAAATGACACGAGTCTATCACGACTTTAAACTGATGAATTCAACTTGAGTCCGTCATGACTATAAACTGATGAATACGACCCGAGTCCGTCATGACTTTAAACTGATGAATTCAACCTGAGTCCATCATGACTATAAACTGATGAACACGACCTGATGAGTCCGCTATGACTTTAAACTGGACCGGAGTCTGCTATGACTTTAAACTAGACCGGAGTCCACTATGACTTTAAACTGGACCGGAGTCTGCTATGACTTTAAACTGGACCGGAGTCCGCTATGACTTTAAACTGGACCGGAGTCCGCTATGACTTTAAACTGGATCGGAGTCTGCTAAGACTTTAAACTAAGCATGGCCATTATAGGGAGTTACATGGACAATTCATTGGATCACTTGGAACGACACCTGCCGGTTTAGACTCAGGGGGAGTGCTCAGAATTTGGTGTTCTGCCTGAACATTCAAACTACCGGGGATAGAACAGATGATTTGGACTGAGGGGGAGTGTTAAGGATTTGACATTCAGCCCAAACATCTCTTCTTCTGATCACTGGCAACCTGGACCTGATGGTATTGGAGCAGGGGCATGGGTTTTATTCATTGTTATCCCTGATATCTGCCTTTGATCGGAGTTTGAATTTGCCATTGTATTTTGCAGTTGTGTGACTCTGTGACCTCAGCTCTTTTCCAAGAGACTGAGGTATGAGTTCAAGTTTATTCTTCATATTTCACACAATTGTTAATCATTCTTTTAGATAGTATTTCAGGTAGCTAACTACTTCTAATATGAGCTCTTTTCCAAGAGACTGAGATAGTATTTCAGTATTTCAGTCCTTATATTTTCACACTCTTAGATTTGTACCCACTAGATCTTGCTGATTATATACAATAGTCTCCAGATCTTAATCCAATTGAGCATCTGTGGAGTCATCTGAAGAGGAAGCTTGGAGAGTACAATCAGCCACCAGGAGGGATGATAGAGCATTGGGAGAGGATACAGGAAGTTTGGGACAAGATAGAGCCTTCAGTGTGTCAGGGATTGATTGAGAGTATGTCTAGGAGGGTTTTAGCTGTGCTGAATGCAAAGGGGGGATATACCAAATATTAATCATAATGAGTTTTTGATTATCTAGACAAGAGCAACAAAACTGGTCCAATGAGTCACTGTCAAAAAATTGCAATATCTCAACCAATAAAAATTATTACATAAACATGAGGAGACCAATCAAAAGCTGAGATGCAGGGGTATCTGTGAGAATAACATTGACTCCCTAAGACATCAGGACTTCTTCCCCCTGTGGAATCCTTTGGAAACCTATGGAATCTTTCCAGTATCTGTTATTTAAGATGCCTGACATGCAGATTTAACACTTGTGAATGACTTGATCACTTGTACATGGAATTACACATTAGATGTTCAGTTGGTATGACTGAGTGAACCAAGGCTTGGTATCATGTACTTGACAATGGGTCTGTATACCTCCAGATCCAAATGAGGGGTAAAGTATGTTAAAGAAGCAGGGTATTGTAAGAGCAACCCTAGCTAAGCTTATGGGTGTGTTAAGTACATGTTACCAAGCATCGGTTCACTTGGTTATACCAGCCAAATACTAATGTTTAATTCCATGCACAGGTGACCAAGTTGTTTACAGGTCATTTAGTATGTCAGTCTCAGCTTGGTACAAACATACCACTGTGCACATAGCACAGGTAAGCAATACCATATACCTGACCCTGCTTTGTTGCTCACCATATGGTGACTCAGCTCATTGTATAAAACTGACACTATGCCCCTGCATGTTATGCATGACTGCAACTGCATTTACCATGACTAGAACAATGACACTGACACTGAATGTGGTTGGAAGAAACCTCTGACTCTGCCTCTGTGTGGTGTCTCAACCTCCCCAATATTGAGGCCATGCCTGTGAGCTGAGTTTGCCTTACATTCAAGCTAATATGGGACATGCACACACTCATAACCAAATATACACCATCCATGGTCCTCCTTTATTTTATAGTGGTAACCTGGGTAAGCTTGCTCTGTCTGCCAGCTGTTTTTTGTAGTTTCTGCTTATATGCCATCACCTTGTGTTGTTAGTCAGTGCTGCTCAGAATGGACTGAATGTGGTGTCATATACATGTGCATGCAGTGCAGCACATATGCAAAGGCATATGACACCCATATGCCACATGCACACCTGACACCTGTCCACCCATAGGAAACATGGGTTGATGGGTTCTGTTACAATATGTGTTATGATGTGAAGGAATAACATAATTGTAATTAAACATAATATCTCCCAAAGGTAAACAATGGTAAGGTTCAGAATAGGGCAAGGCTTCAACTTGTATGTTATGCCCATCAGATTGCACTGGTCCCTAATTTTAGGACAGAAGAAAAGCTTAGTTGAAATCAAAGTCGATTATCTGTCAAGCTTCGGGTACTGACGGACTTCGGTACTGCTGAGGGGTGTTGTTGAAAGGTCGGGTGGACTATGGCCAAGTCCTACAGGCCAAGGGTAGTGGCATTGGCTTCAACCTACTCGTGCGTTACGCCCTACTTGCCATGCGTGCCACTGGTTTTGCAACAGACAGATACTCGGGAGGATGCTGATGATGCCGGCCTGAGTCGAGGACTTTACAGAGGAGAAGAAGGTAGAAGGGTCTAAGCCTAGTTGATACCCAGAATGAGGAAATATGTACATGCATGTCCTACTTATATAGGTTAAGAAGCGACATGTGGAATAAGGAATGTGAGACAACAAGGTATGCAGAGCATGTGGTTATTGTCCACAATGGATAAAATTAGAATGAAGGGATGCAAAATAGGGATAAAACAATAAGGGATAAGATAATAGAGACATGGCAAGGATAGGACAATAGGGAGTGGCCGAGTATAAAACAATGGAGTCGTGACCGAGGATAATACAAGGACAGGAGGTCCCGAGGGGAGACAGACCAAAGGGTGAAGACAGGGAGTGTGGATGGTGGATGTGCCGAGCCGAGACCGGTGTACCAAGTGTTATGCATGTGGTGTGGACACTTGGTCATGGATATGGGATGGTTGCTCGGTTGGCAATGCCAAATAGACGGGTCTTGGTATGTGTACTTGACATTATCTGACTGAGGGCTGAACTACTGATTGTACAAGATCTTTATACTACTTTCAAATCTATGAGGAGTCGACTAGATTCCTATAATAGATGAGAAAGCTGAGGATCATGAAAAGTGAGAACAGAAATACTATGTCCCAATCTTGATCTCCTCCATGACATTGAGGGGTGATGTGTCACCCCAATTCACAACAGAGTTACCCTATAAGGAACATAGTAGTGGATCAGATATCAGAGATAGAACGGAATTGTGAATAAGGAAAGTAGAGCAGAATGTAATGAAAGGATATTAAATGTAAATGAATTGAAAATGGATTTGTGAGCATATGGAGATTGACATAAATGAGTGGAGTGTATTGACAGGTGCACATGATGCCAAGACGGATACACGAGGTGCATATAGTTTGTGGGCTGAGGGCATATAGTTGAATATGCAAGTGAGGGTGGAGTTAGGCTGAGTGGGCTGAAGTGAATAGTCAGGCATGCCGGCATGTGGTTCCTAACAGGTGCAGGTTCCACATGGGTTGGGTGTGGGTCACCCACATTTGACCTGTGGGTGACCCATGCCATTCCCTACCATACATTACAGTGTGTGCCTCAATGAGATTACATTTTTATCACCTTGATCAAGTCTTTGTCATTCCTTGAGACAGTCTGGTCTGTATAAATCCACACTTTCCTTGTCCCCTCCTCATCAAGATAGTTCAGTCAGATGATATCCATGAACCTATAATTCCCCAACTCTGGGATATCCTCTCTATTCCTGCTCGTCACACCCATGGTCAGCACAACGCCATCGTTACACTGAATGCCATGATTTAATGGCACACTGTCAGGGAGATTGATGACTACTTCCCTTGCATCGCCATTGGATTATGCCCTCGAGGATGATGACTACTTCCTTGCATCTCCATTGGATGTTACTCTCGAGGGGTTTATGCTCTTTCAGAGCACTGAACCCAGCGTAGGGATACATTTATGTGCACGCAAGGGAGCTTGTAAGGCTCCCCTCACGGTCTTCTCAATGGCTCTAGGCCCTGAGGGAGGTGTAAATCGCCACCAGGATCCATGATTGGTGGCAACTGTGGTTTCCACAAACTTGCCTCAAGAGGGAATTTTGAAAATGTCGAAACTCCCCAGGGGCAAGAGCTCAAGCTGCCGGTGGCGCCTGTGGTCTGTGTTTGTGGTATGTTTCAGCATCTGGAAGTGACAGTGACAGCTGTATCAGTATGGGATGGGGTATAAAGGAGTAATGCATAATCTCACATAGATGGTCAAGTGCTGGAAGTAGATGCCACCACTGCAGTGACCCAACGTTGGGGGCTATGGTTGCAGCAGAGATACAAACAGAGAGGAAATGTTACTTGCATGTTGGGGGAATCTAACGAGTTGGCAAAACTGAGTATGATCTTACATAACATGCAACTCCTTCGTCACCCATGCCATAGGCTTGCGTGTCGATCAGAATAGAAAGTTCATTATCGATGTGTCGGATGTCAGCATAAGTACAATGACTCAGAACAGGAAATTACCGCTGCTATAAGTGATCTCCCACACTACGGTAGGCAGCCTGGCTTTGATTGTATGTCGCAAAATGGTAAAAGGTCAAGAGCCGGTATTCGGCTATCTATTAGCGTTGGCTAGGGAAGTGTGATGAATTTGAAAATGTGGTTGGATGGAGGGTACGTCCGAAGGTGAATATACAAAAGAATCAATTACTGACGAAAAGCAAAACGACTCCACTATCGAGGGCGGGGTTATTACGTAGGGAAGAGAAAACATGTTACTATATTTCGTGAAGAGCGGCTCGTGGATGTGGAACTAACCAACGACAAGAAAAAGCGATCCCAACAAAGCGCCGGTCACATGCCTCCACCAGAGAGAAAACTGGAAAATAAATATAATGAAAGGGATTTTGATGTATACTATCTGTTATGTCTGGAAGGCTGTGATACTCTAATCATGCTCCTTTAAACCCATACTGGAGTGTAACGAAATGAGATGTATCCTTTCAAGCCAACCACGCCCTAAGTAGAATATGTGGGGGTGGCTCGCAAACACGTGTATCAAACCAAGATAATCTCACCCCATTTCTTTGTATGATTCTCTAACAGAAGCGAGGTTTATAGGCACACCAGCCACGTGTGAAACACACTTTAGTTACATAATAAATTGCTGCAGACACAGCGCTCAAAATCTCAACCTTCCTGTGAAAGCTGCTTCTTTGATACCTAAATTCGACTCAATTCGACTCAATAAAAAAGAGTCCACTCACGGTACTGCCAGCCCACGGACCATGCAACACTCCTAAAAGCAAGTGCCAACCGGTGTCTACAGCGCGGAGGCCTGGGGTCTGAGAGACAAGATCATATTGGCACTTGACACCACTCCAAGATCCGCCGAGAAGCATCAGTACCCTTGCAAAACGAACGTGGCATGTCACATTCCACGGTCATTTATTTCATAATCATAAATCCCTCAGTCCTGCCGTAATGCACATGCCAACATATGAAACAGGGATTGTCAATCCCCACGAACGTGAATCAGGCATGTTGAGTTGCACAAACGGAATAACATATTGCAGCCAAAGTTTCCTACCAGTCTATAGTGAGTGAATAATCTGTCTGATGTTCAGTCTCTAATGTGTTAATATTTCTTTCGCTAAAATTTCCTGTCTGAACACGTAAGGCATTTTGCATCAAACCGAGTCCAGTTTAAGCTTAATTTTCAAGCTACTATTGATGATGTAATAGGATCGGACCCTTAAGGATTAATTGCGATCAACACACTACATTGTCCCTCATCAACTGTTCTTTATGCAACAACTGGAAAACTTGAAAAGCCCGCTGCCCTCATCTAAGTGCCGTTCAGCGTCACGAAAACATCACACGCATTAACAATCAAGGTCAATCAGCTCCCTGGAAGCTATATGGCTGGTATAGAGGAGACATGGAGCTATCCACGACGTCCCTCATGATGGCTCCAGGTTGCGGCTGCGATTTGAAGCATTCAATTTGAGGAGTAAGAGAAACAGACACTGGAGAAGAGTGACAGATATCATCTTTACTGCATGCCCTGACATTATGTGATTGATTCTATTCCACCCCAAACTCAGCTCAATCTAACCTCTGTCTCGGGCTGACACAGTTATCGAAATGATACAATCTCATTTACTTCCTTGGAGTTGTTATTAAGTAGGACTGTGCACTCGGTCATGGCTAAAACTCCTATCATAGAATCATTAGATGTCTCTCTGCGTTTAACTCAGAAGAATATTGCAAACAGAGTTATTGACGTGTCCCAAGACTCGTCTCATCACCCTTATATTTATTCCTCTTTAAGAGTTGGAGTTTATTATCCATCTTGAGAGTGCAGGGAACTACAGAGAAAATACACAATCTTGTCTACAGCATATTAGTCTATTTTTTTAGTTCTCGTCATTCCTCGCACGCCACACTCCTCATGCATAATATATCTATATGGGCATCATGGAGAGACTGAAAAATTCTCTAATAACTATAGTTATGGAATAATGAAGAACTGTGACAAATTAACTGCCATCCAACGTAAAATCCTGATTTGAGTCTTTTGTTTTGCTAGTGGGGAAAATATAATCTCACCTCTCAAGCCTCTTGCTTCCACTTTGTAGACACTAGTTGACACCCTGAACAATCAAAAGCGTGAGCGGTACATTGGGACTTTCATCTACCAACCGTGTTCCGGTTCAGAATCATCCTGGTCGAAGTTTATCCACAACCAAGTCTGGGCTCGCTTGAACGGAGAACCAGTGGAAAACGGTACTTGAGTGTCTGCAAGGAGCGTGTCCGGCAACTTCCCCATCCGCGAACACTACACTAACAAGGTTTCTTTCGTACATCTTGGCTTCTACATTCATTCAGGATTCTTATGCACTCAAAGTGTCTTACGTCACCGAGACATATGGTCACGCAACCTCGCTTGTGCTTCAGCCGATAAGGTCTGGGATGGGAACAACACGAGGGAATGGGATGGATAGAGTGATGAGGAAATAAAAATATAATGAAAGGGGTTTTGATGTAGGTTACCTGTCATATCTTGAAGACTGCGGTACTCAAATGAAGTTCTTGAGAATCTAAATGCTAACGAATCCCCGAATAGAATATGTGGGAGTGATTCTCCCTATCAGGTATCAAACAAAGCCATTTATGAATGCCCTCCATCCAGCCTTCCTTTGGGCGCATTTCCCTGACCACACCAATAGATAGGTGAAAACAAGTGCCGATCTTCCAGCTCTAGACTTTCCACCATTCATGGACATTTGCTTTCTGAGTTACCATCGCAGCATCACCATACACGCAGTGTGTAACAGCAACAACGTGTATTATGCGAGACTGCCTGCAGGCCAACCTCGTGTTCGAAGTTATTCTACTTTTGCTGACATCTAACGAATCTAGAATTGACTTCTCAAGCATTCTCTTCTGTGGACACTTAACGGGGCTCGTCTGGCATAAAAGGTCACTGGCAGTTCTATCCACTTCTACAGCGTAAACCTCCACGCTATCGACTTCCCCCACCCAATATCTGTGAATGTGAGTACTAAATCTTCTTTGCTGTCCCTCTACTACAACCATAAGCCCCGAATCTCGAGTCACTGCAGTGGTGGCATCTACTGCCAGCACCTTGACCATTTGCATTCCATTATGCATTACTCCTTTTCAATATATCCCATACTGATATAGTCATCACTGCCACTTCTAGATGCCCAAAGACACCACCAAAGGTCACAGGCACTACAAGCGGGTTCAGCTACCGCCTCTGGAAAGTCTAAATGTTTTCAAAATTTCATCTCCAATGTTCAAGGCGAGTATGCTGAAGCGCCAACTGCCACCAATCATGGATCATCGTGGCGATCCACATCTCCCTCAGGCCCTGGAGCCATTGAGGAAAACACGATCGTGGGGGGAGCCTTACAAGCTCCCCTTGCATGCACATCAAATTAGCCCTATGCTGGGTTCAGTGCTCGGAAAGAGCATAAACCCCTCTAGGGCATCATCCAATGGCGACCCAAGGGAAGTCGTCATAGACCGCCCCGACAGTGGGCCATCAAATCCTGTTGTACCACGTGACGAAGGCGTTGGGCATGCTAGGGATGGGACGGGTGGGAATAGAGACGAGGTCCCGGAGTGGGGGACCTATAGATTCATGGACATCATCCGGTTCAATGAGTTCGATGAGGAGGGAAGAAGGAGAGTCTGGATCTACACTGACCAGACTTTCTCGACAGAAGATAAGGACTCAGCGAAGGGCTATATTTGTCCTTGCCAAGAGTGTTGCGCAGGAGATGTCCATACCTTCGAATACTAAGTTCCATTTGTATAGTTATTTTCTTGAAATGTTGTATCGATGATATTGTATTACTTGCGTATGTCTGAAGGAGATCTTCCGGATCGAGCCCGAGATCGATGAGTAAACACTGCTCTATTTGGAACCACAACTGGACACGACCACTACAAGTGCTCAAATTTCAAGTTTGGAAGAACACAGACATCGATCATGGCTTGGGAAAAATTGTTAATAGTCTCAAATGGATCTTGGGATGCTGGCATCTGGTGCAGGATGATGTTATGGAATGCAGGTTTTCAATGCAGGCCAATATATACTTTCAATGTTCGTACGCAGTATATATTGGGTGCGGTAGCAAAGTTACTAAAGATGAGTGATATTTCTTATATAGATCGCCTTCTTTGGCCCCCTGGAGTTGCTGAACTTTTATACTATATTAGATGCCGTGTAGGTACTTTCTACCTAGTTACTAGTTGTCCGGAGAATTTTCTGAGTGCGAGTTGCCTGCTAGGGAAACCCTTCTGCCCGTGCAGGATTCCCATCCGGTCCTTATCCCACTACATCATTCTTTTATTCATTAGTACCGCAGCCTGGACCCAGCCTACAGCACGTAAATACTATATCCCGGTGGTTCGTTGGAGCTCCCGAAAACTCTTTCCAGGCCTCGCGGCGCTGGGAGGAGCTAATGAGACAAACCACATAAACACTTGGCAAGTTGTCTTCCCAGCTCACAAACTCAGTTGAAGAAGGTGACTGCAAGATGGGACCAAGCTTTCTTATTTTTCCAAGGAGGGGAATTTACTCCCAGACACCTCATCATTTTTTGGTCAGGTAGTGTAGATTTTGTGAGATTCCTCATGACCACTCAAACCTCTTCCCTTACTCTCTTGTATGATTTAGACATGCTGCCTTATGTCTTGAGATTTATACAGCTCATCTAGACACAACATGTTAGTCATAACAGCTCCACCCCTCACTCAATGCACAACAAAGGCCTCTCATACGCTGCGATCACGACAGGCTTCAACAGAGATGCCCCAAACCCAGCTGTTCCTCTAAAAAAGCAAAAACCGAATATGGAACCACAAAACAAACAGATGATCATATCCCTCAAATCAGTTGACAAAAACATCCCAATACACAAATGGGAACCTGCTATGGCCACAAGACTCTGCAACAACATCATAACGGATCACTTGATAAAGTCTGAACAGGGCCTTCTGGACTCCCCGATATGTGGAATCTCCAGAGCAGCGCCTTTGGGAGATTAAATATATTATGATTACATCCTTTCTCTACATCGTAATAATAAGGCTCAAAACATTATAATGCAGTGCCCTTGAGGTATAAAATCATATAATTGATCTTTGGCCTATTGTTTCTAAAGGTGTTAGGCCATATCTGAAAGTTCATAAAACCTTTAACCTCATTGGGTGAGACCTATTAAAAGTCTTGGGTTTTCTGATTTAGGCTGTTTGTACTTCCTCTTATTGATATTTGGCTGTTTTGTCTATTCTATGATGGTATGGAAGATGTCTGGATTTTGACTGGGTGGTCTCAGAGGGGTCTTTGGTTTAGCAGTTTCTTCTGGTTCAGTCTCTTCAGGAGGCCTTGCCAAACCATGCTTGGTACTGTCCAGGATATTTCTAACATTTTGTCAAGTACATGTACCAAACATCTGGTAATTCGGCAATGCAGACCAAGCAGTCAGACTACGCCCATGCACAAGTATCCAAGCCATGTACTAGTCTCTTGGTGTGCCAGTCCCAGCTTGGCACATTCGCCACCCATGTTCCTCATCCCCATCCCTCATCCACTTTATCTCAATTACCAACCATTGATCCTATCCCGTCCACTCGTTATTCCTTGACCCATCTCATCTCGGGACATCCTGTCCTTTGTTTTATCCTTGGCTACAACCATATTGTTTTATAGTCTAGCACTCCCTATTGTTCCATCCTTGGCCACATTTCTATTATTCTATCTTTTATTGTTCTATTTTTGTTTACATCCCTTCATTCTAATTTTCTCATTGTGGACAATACCCACATGCTTTGCATACCTTATTGTCCCACATTCCTTATTCCACATGTTGCCTCTTTAACCTATATACTGTAAGTAGGACATGCATGTACATAGTTCCTCATTCTGGGTATCGACTAGGTGTAGGCCCTTCTACCTTCTCCTCCTCTGTGAAGTCCTCTACTTGGGCTGGCATCCTCGGCATCCTCCTGAGTATTCCGTCTGTTGCAAATCAGTGGCACACATGGAGAGTAGGGTGCAATGCACGAGCAGGTTGAAGCCAAAGCCACTACTTTCGGCCTGTAGGACTTGGCCGTTCCTGTCTGACACCTTGGCATTTCTAAAGCTTGACACATTTGTTGGTCCTCTTGGATCTTCTTCAGCTACTCTTTCTCACACCTCGTTAATGTATACTGAATCAGAGGAGGTTCTGAGTTAGTGCTGTTCCATAGGCAGCAGACTGCAGTGAAATATGAAGTTCCTTAATAGAGTATTGGATGTAGCATGGGCTCTATACTGCTAGACTGTAGGTATAGCTTAGCTTGTTTCCATACAGGCTATTGCTTGAGATCTAGGAGATATAAGGGCAACCTACTTGGGTACTGATTCCAGTACCTGCTAGGAGACCAACAGCAGAAAACACCACAGCCCTGTGACCTACCCAGGGCCTAACCCAGGGACTCGAACCCTAAGTTTACCCACAGGCACTATTAGACACTAGTAGGGAGGTCCAGAAGTAAATATATAAAGGACAATGTAACTAGATATATGCGAGCTGCTTACCTGGTAGGTGTTATATCTGTGATATAACTCCGATACCTCCGACATCTGATATAGGGATTTAAAAGAAACTACCTAAATAAAACAGACTACAAATTTTTAGAATTATACATATAATTGTAAGTACTTTTGCTCACCTCTTCAGTGTGGTCAAACACTGAGGAGAAGAGAAATAGCATTGGGCTGCAAGTGTGTGCATATACTATACTCCCACATTATGTCATAAGGTAGAAGACAAACGGTTTCCACTATAGTCATGTGACTCAAGCGTGACATCCACCATTTCGCACAAGGATCTGGCAACATTGACAAAAAAATTATTCTAAAACCACAGATCAATGGCATAGAACTATATGTACATATTGTTGGTTTTACTTTTTGAAAAAAGTCACTATTGCAAATGTAGTATATCCAAACTTTCAAACATCTTTTTAAAATTCATAATTACATTTTTCAAGCAGTCTGACACTGTCAAAAAAATTTTGCTCACAAAATTTTTGTGCTGACATAATCACCTATATAAGGAAATATTTCATATATAGAAAGTCATTCCCACCGGTAATAGTAACAGTCCGGGGTGTCTGTTGCTATCAAAAATCTACTAGAACATGCCTAAACTCAAGAGAAGCTGGACAGTGTCTAACCTTGGGACCCATGCCATCAAGGTTTGACCTTTTAATCTGTTCAGGATGAATTGTTGACAAGAATTTCCTTACAGAAGCAGAAAATTGTGTAACCTGATTCAGATAGGGAGGAAGCCCAAAGCCTTTTATTCAGTGGAGATTTCTCACAAAGCCAAAATTCATCAGCATCCACTTTGTCTCTGCTGTCAGTGGACAATGATGTCCCAGTGCATGACCTCAATGGCTTTGAGAAGTGGCTTGCAAAAGGGAAAAAACAATTGGCAAAATTGTTTGGATCACAAAACAGTGAAAAAACTAAGCAACAGGGACCATACAAGAAAAAAGGCACAGTCCAATCCATACGGACACAACAGCACAGTCCAATCCATATGGACACAACAGCACAATAAAAAAAAGCAACGGGACTGGACAGCAAAAATGCAGGATGGAGGTTTTGGTGATATACATGTCCTTCTTGGTGGCATGTCATCAAAGCAGCCACCTGCTCTCAAGAAAGTTGAAATAGATTCAGATTCAGATCAAGGGAGTATAACATTGGATACCACAGATAGGGAAGAAGATGACATACCTATGGTTACCCAAGTTAATGGGCCAGAGCAAGAGGAGGATAACTTGGGAGACATTCCTGACATTGTTCAGGACAATGTTGAAACTATCCCAAAGTGGACTCCATCACAACCATTTACACCACTACCAAATCCTGACCTTGTCAACCTACAAATTTCAGATCTTCAGCAAATTCTGTGGCCAGAAAGGAAGACAGGTGATGGCTATACGGACCCAGGCTTTGATTACACACTCTGCACACACCTCGAGCTAATGGTTAACTTCCTCTGCATTTATCGCTTTAATGGATACCAAGGATGGATTGCAGCATCCAAGCAAGCAGCAAGCATTGCAGGCAAGAATCCAGAATGGATGGCAAGATGGCTACATGAGTGGACACACAATTTCATCAGTGATCCAACAAACCTACCAGAACATAAATATGGGAAATTCAATTCAACAATTTTGGAGGATGAAGATTTGGCACAAGAAATCTGTTTACACTTGCAATCAAAAGGCAAGTATGTCTGTGCCATGGATGTGGTTCAGTTCCTTCATACACCAGAAATGAAGGAGCAGCTTAACTTGAAAAAGTCGATTTCTGAACGAACAGCATGCAGGTGGATGGCCAAAATGGATTACCATTAGATGAAAGAGCCAAAAGGTCAATATAAGGATGGCCATGAGCGTGAAGATGCTGTTGCTTACTGACAAAATATCTTTCTCCCATTTGTGGCCTCTATCCAACCCCATATGCGCCAATAGACCAAGGATGGCACCCTTGAAACTACTTGGAAGGCAGCCAAAGGCCTGGATAAGCCTGTTGTAACCTGGGTGCATGATGAGTCAACCTTTTACGCATATGATCGTTGTGTTCTACATTGGGTTCACTCAAGCGAGAGTGCAAAACCATATGCAAAAGGTGAAGGGCTATCACAAATGGTTACAGATTTTGTGTCACCAGACTATAGCTGGCTGCAAGCAAAAAATAGGTGAGTCAGTTGCCAGCAATATTGCAAAGAAAACAACATGCTTATGAAGAATTATCAGCAATGACAGTACTAGAGTTATGTTCAAAGCAGGAAAGAATCGCGATGGTTACTTCACCAATGATGAAATCCTTAAACAGGCAAATCAAGCTATGGACATTCTGGAAAAGGATTACCTGGATGACACACATGTGTTTTTTTATGACAATGCAAAAACTCACACAGCTCGTCGCTCAGATGTGTTAAGATTGCATTCAGACCAGGCACTTACCACAGTGAGCAAATATGAGTGGCTATAGGTGTGGAATAGAATAACTTTCCTTTGTTTCTCTTTTACCATTCTTTCATTCCATTGTCCAAGATTCCATTGTCCACACATCTATTATCTAGTTTCCTATTGTTCACTTTTCATATAAGTAGTTAGCTAGAATGGCCCTTCACTTCAGTCTTTGCTGCGAAGACTGAAGTGAGTACTAAAGCCTTCTATGTGTTATTTCTAAATACTTACAATTTTGTCATAGACAGTTTTATCTTTAGGTAGTTACTTCAAATAGAAATTGAGTCTTTGCTGCGAAGACTGAAACAGTTTTATCTTTAGCTTTTCACAGGTTATGGGCCCCGGCCTACAACTATAAAGATGAACTAGACATACCTTAAACCCGATATACCTTGAACCCGATATACAAAGATGACCAACAGATTCAAAGTCATCAGATATGACGAGACAGAGCGTTTAGATGAAAACGGCTCCAATTGGAATTTTTGGAAGACCCGAATGGTTCCTTACCTAAAAGGATCGAAATTATGGCCATACGTATCTGGATCAGAACCTAGACCTACGACCACAGATGTGGATAAGATTGCAAAATGGGAGGAAGCCGATGCGCAAGCACTCTCTACCATTTTAATGAATATCACCCCAAATGTCCAGGCCGGACTAGATTGTTCGTCAGCAAAAAATGCCTGGGATGGATTATTAGGCAGATACGTACACGCCGATCCTATTGCCCAGAATCTTGCCCAGTCGCGTCTACACGCAAAACGGTATACAGAAGGTGGAACAGAGACCTTACCCACCCATCTAGCAGAGCTCCAGAGGTTGAGAGAAGCTTGCGGAGGACTAGGAGTGTCCATACCCGACAGTCAATTTGCGGGAATCATAACACTCTCGATGCCGACACCCTCCTGGGACCCGGTAATAGGGACTCTAGGAGGAGTACTAGACCCTAAAATAGTAATCTCTCACCTCAGTACTGAATGGAATAGGAGACAAGGACACATACCAAGTGGGACAGACCCAAATGTGGTGTTTCAGACTGGGAAATCAGCGCTAAAGTGTGAGAATTGCAACCGAACAGGACATACCAAAAGCAGGTGTTGGGCTAAAGGCGGTGGCCAAGAAGGTCAATATCCCGAATGGTTCAAAGGGAAGAAGGACTCGAGGGTTTCCAATACCATAAAGACAGTCACCGACACACCTATTGTATGGGCTTATGGTTCCAGGGGACAGCCGGATGTATGGTATGCAGATTCAGCTGCGACAGTCCACATCAGTCCAAGTCGTGAAGATTTCACCTCTTATATCAAATATGACAAGAGACGTACCATAAAAACATTCAGAAACAATTCAGTTGAGGGTGTAGGCGAAGGCGACATAGTTGCCGATATCGAATATAGAGGAAGAACTACAAGAATCCGCCTCACACAAGTCATGCATGTCCCTGGAGTGGATGGAAAAATATTGTCCCTTAAAGTCTTAGACCAAAAGGGATTTGAGAGCCGCATCACAGGTGGATCTATTCGAATTATAAAAAACAATCAGATATACACAGAGGCATCCCTAGGTGGAGAATTATACGAAGTAAAAATGAAGATCGCACCTCCCCACGAGAATATCATGGCTGCAGTCAAGAGGGATACATCAGCCACTGACCTACTCACATGGCACCGACAACTAGGGCACCTTGGTGACACCACACTCAAAAGATTAGTCAATTCCAACACCGTGAAAGGGATGGAGGTCACAGACACGCACTTAGAAGGAGTGTGTGAAGATTGTATATTGGGAAAAATGGATGAAAAACCCTTTGAAACTCACAAGGAACGGGATACACGTCTGTTTGGGACGCTACATGCTGATCTGATAGGCCTAATGAACCCCGAAGCCAGGTGGACGCATGCCAAGTTCTGTCTTGTGATCAATGATGATTGCTCTGGGTTTGGATTCATTTTTAATCTGAAACACAAAGACGAAACAGTCAGGGCGATCATCAACCTAGACAAGGCAATAGAAGCCAAGTTCCAGAAACGAGTGCACACCTTGAGGACGGATAATGGCGGCGAGTTCATGAACACTGAATTACTTCAGCATTGCCAAGGGAGAGGAATATCCATCATGACTTCAGTTGCATACAACCCTGAACTAAATGGACGAGCTGAAAGACGAAACAGAACTCTTGTGGAAGGTGTGAGGACGATGCTGAGGGATTCAGAGTTAGGAAAGGACCTATGGAGCGAAGCAATTTCAACTCACGTTTACATACGCAACAGATGCCCATCAAGCATTCTTCCCAACAATATCACTCCATATGAAAAAGTTTTTGGGCACGCACCAGAGATAGGACATCTTCGAGTATTTGGCGCCAAGTGTTTCATCAAAATCCCTGATAGTACATGATCCAAGCTTGACGATAAAGCAAAAGAATGTCGTCTAATAGGGTACGAAGGAGACTCCATCTATGTGGCGGTAGATGCAGACAAGAAGAAACATAGGTCTCGGAATGTGATCTTCATAGAAGGCGAAGCACATAGAAGCGGAGGGAGTAGGACCACTCTCCTGGAACTTCCAGCGCTGGAGGAAGAAAGGACAAATGTAGATCAGGAAGCCGATGAAAACAAAGCGAGGGGGAGAAGGACGAGATCAGAGGTATGGGGAACGGAGCCAACAAGACGATCAGAGCGTGTCAAAGATCAAGAAGCTACCAAAGAAACAAGCGACAAAGTACTCGTCACCAAGGTCAATAACAAGGGGACGTTACCTGAAATCAAAATCCCAAGAGCTTATTCTGACGCTATCAATGCCCCTGAAGTGGACTACAAGTTAAACAAGCTTGAAGAAATGAACACATGGGAAGAAATTGACGAAAAGGACGTACCCTCCAATGCACAAGTCCTACCAGGAATGTGGGTGCATACCATAAAAAACTTGGAGAATGGAGAACAGAAATTTCGATCTAGATGGGTCGTCCGAGGAGATCAGCAGAAGACAAATGTATCCTTGAATGACACTTTTGCACCTGTCTCACGTATATCCTCCCTCAGAATCCTACTGGCTCTTGCGACCATGAAAGACTTACGGATCTTTGCCTGGGACATCGATTCTGCATATCTACATGGAAAAATAGACCATGATATTTATGTCAAATTCCCTGATGGTTACACTAAGCAAGGCAAAGTCGCGAAACTGAATAAAGCTTTATATGGCTTACCTGAAGCGGCACGTGTCTGGAGAGAGGACCTTGAAGAAAAGTTGAAGTCGTTGGGATTTGCATCCCTGGGGAGTGACACGGGAGTCTTCATAAGACGGTCACAGGGAGGCATTACAGCAATCGATACGCACATTGATGATGGCACTGGGATATGTTCAAGCGAGGGGGAGGAATCAAGCCTGAAAGCCGGAATCCAAAAATTCTACAAAATAAAAGAAAAAGACACCTCTAAGCCCTTCAAGGTACTTGGAATCCTAGTAACAAGGGATATGCACCTCGGAACACTAAAGTTGTCACAATCTGAGTATATTGACCACATACTACAGAGGTTTAACATGACCACATGCAATCCAGTAAATACGCCCGTAGATAAAGGATCGCACCTGCAGAACGATGCAAATGAACCTTACGAAAACATCAAAGAGTATCAAGCACTTACCGGATCCCTGACATACACCGCGATGTCTACATGCCCTGATATAGCGTATATCACGCAGTTCCTGTCGCAATCAAACAAGAACCCTACTCAGCGGGACTGGAACGCAGGGAAAAGAGTTTTGAGATACCTCAAAGGAACGAGAAGCCTAGGTGTTGTGTACAGAAGGGATGGTGAACAACGAGGAGTTGAAGTCGACCGGATGATACCATGGGGGTTTTGCGATGCTAACTATGCCGAAGATGCACGTGACCGAAAATCAACCAGCAGTTACATCTTTATGCTTGGTGATGGACCTATCGCATGGAAATCAAAAAAGCAGACGTCGATTGCCTTGTCTACTACAGAGGCTGAATACTATGCTCTAGGGATAGCATGCCAAGAAGCTGTCTGGCTAAAACAGTTATGTCAGGAACTCCTCATGAAATTCAACAACCCTATCCATATTTTTTCAGATAACACTGGTGCTGTCGCTCTATCAGACAACCCCGTCTTCCACAACAGATCTAAGCATATCGATATTAGATGGCACCTTGTACGGGACCTAATACGATCTGAAGTGGTTTTCTCTTCACATATCCCAGGGATCCAGAACGGCGCCGATTTTCTCACAAAGGGTCTGAACCGTTTTGACCACGAGCGGTGCATCGGATTGATAGGCATGGAGTAAGTGACTCGGTCTGAGGGGGAGTGTTAAGATTGCATTCAGACCAGGCACTTACCACAGCGAGCAAATATGAGTGGCTATAGGTGTGGAATAGAATAACTTTCCTTTGTTTCTCTTTTACCATTCTTTCATTCCATTGTCCAAGATTCCATTGTCCACACATCTATTATCTAGTTTCCTATTGTTCACTTTTCATATAAGTAGTTAGCTAGAATGGCCCTTCACTTCAGTCTTTGCTGCGAAGACTGAAGTGAGTACTAAAGCCTTCTATGCGTTATTTCTAAATACTTACAATTTTGTCATAGACAGTTTTATCTTTAGGTAGTTACTTCAAATAGAAATTGAGTCTTTGCTGTGAAGACTGAAACAGTTTTATCTTTAGCTTTTCACAAGATGCACTTTCAGCCAAGCACATGACTGTCAAACCTCCTAAGGATGCAGCCTCCAACTTCCTGTGCAGTGTCAAAGATCCCAATGGCACAGTGTGCAAAGTCCCAATGCAGGATGGGCGATTTCTTGATGGCACCCCACAATCATTGTATTTTCCAATTGGCCATCTACAGGCTGGTTTGTTTAAAGGCATGTGTATAATTATCCAGGAACGTATTGATCATGGAGCACATCTGCCAGATCCCACACACTTATTGGCACAATGCTAACAGTTCAAGTGTGTACCTGGACAAACCAACTGCTGTTGCTGTTGGATTCTATTCAATGAACCAGATTTTGTTAGGCAGAAATCCAAACTTGAGGAGCTTGTTGAATCACATGGGTACCAGATGATTTTCTATCCAAAATTCCATTGTGAGGTCAGCTTCATTGAACAATGCTAGGGATTTGCTAAGAGTGTACCGCGAGTTTCCTGCATCATCATCAGAAGCTGATCTTGAAAGAAATGTTATTCTTGCTCTGAATGCTGTGCCTTTGGATTCAATGAGAAGGTATGTCATGCACTTATGTATCTGTCATTCTCCCATTGCATTTTTATCCTGTTTTATTCAGTCATTGACACTTGTTTCTTTCAGATTCTCCACAAGATCATTACGGTTTATGGATGCATATCAGAAAGGCCTCACAGGTAGTCAAGCAGCTTGGACCAGTCGGAAGTACAGAGGTCACCGTACCTTGCCAGATACTATTCTAGCTGAGTTGGACAAGGCTCATATTGTATAGTATAGCACAATCATTTTTTCCAAAAAAATTGCCATCTTCTATAGCAGAATACAATTTTTTTTCAAAAATTTTTTGGATGATGAAAATTTTTGTGCTGTGACCGTGACACTGTCACGGTCACATGGTGTAGCGGAAACCATTTGTCTTCTACCTTACTTGACTGGGAGTGAAAAGAGACAAGCAATGAAGCATGCCGGCAACTTCCAAACGGAAGTAAAATACGGCTTTCGCGTTCTTTAAAAATACAGAGAACAAAGAATAGGAACGAAGAAAAATAAGGAAAAAAATAAGGAAAAAAATAAGGAAAAAATACCTGACATCTCCTAATTTCTTTGACCAGGAGACTGGGGAAACTTAGTATTTTTTATATATATTTGGCTTGAATTTGTTGGAGGGGTATGTACCCAACAATGGGATCCAAAATTTAGGTTTTCTTGTGGGTCTGTTTCTAAAAATAGTTAAGCACCGAACTGTGCTTTGTCAGCAATGGATCAATATTAACTTTGGGTCCTGAGTGTAAAAGCCAGATAATCATACTGGAAATGGTAGAAATTCTCCAGTGGTAGTTCATAAGTCGAGACGTAGACAGTAATTTATTTCTCAAACTGGGTCAACACCGGACGGTTATCCATTGCAATGAATACGTCTGCACTGTCGTCCTGTGCTATGCCATTTAGGAATAAAACTGTCAGTTGGACGCTGGGGTCATTTTATCATAGTTTGTCATATTCAGAGTTTTCCTGTTCGCATCCCGCAATTGAGGACCATGATATTCAAATGACGATTTTTTGCTGACCAATCCTACTGCCCAAGTGATATCGGATGGGTTCCAGTGCTAAACTACTTTTAGGAATAGACGGATTTCCTTAGGTTTACCACGATGATCCATTTCTGACAAAGTTTATTACAAAGGTGTCATGAGGTGATCATTAGGAATAGATCAGTCTCATCTCTCCTGTCAGAATTGGTGATGTTGGCCTAACCACGATACATTGCTGACCGAGCTAGCCGTCATCCAGCAGATCCATTGCTCACATGGCTTTCTGCATGGTCTCATCTGGTGACCATTTTGAGAAAGATGCCGAGTACAACAGCGATGATCCGCTGCTGAGCAAGCCCACCATTGTGTGATGTCTGGGGAGATGTCCGGGGAGATGTCCAGGGAGATGTCCGGGGTTAAACCATTTTAAGAACAATGCTGAGTACAGCCGCGACGATCCACCGGTGACCCATGCATTTATGCAATCATTCTTTGTATAATGTATTATTTCTTAATTAAAAACAGCCTACTGTACGTGATTCCAGGTAGTCGTCCGAGGCTAAACCATTGGAAGAAACTTGCCAAGTACAGCCACCATGATCCGCCGCCGACACATCCGACCATTGTGTGATGTCCGGGTAATGGCCCAAGGCTAAACCATTTTTAGAAATAGGCTCTGGATAACCGCAATGATCTGCCACCGAAAGCCTAATTACGTGATGTCTGGGTTATGATCCGGGGCTAAACCATTTGAAGAAATAGGCCGAGTACAGTCGCGTTATGATTCACTGCTAACTAGACTACTCCGGGGGTCGTCCGAGGCCCTTTGGAGAAATATTCCAAGTACAGCTGCAATGACCCTTTGACCAAGCCTATTTATTGCATGCATGGAGTTCGGGGCTAAATTGTAGAAAGGTTAAATACAGTTGCCACAATCCTCCGATGCTGACACAGCCTGCTCCCTGATACCTCAGAAACTAAATCATATTTGAACTAGACCCTGTCTGGCCGGGTCTACGGGAGATTCAGTTCTGTCGCTAACCAAGAGACAGGCCAGCAGTATGGCAGATTATTTGTCATCAGTTGCCAGTTTACAGTCTGGAAAAATATTTCTGTAATAATTTTCTCGTTTCCATTTGTAGACTTAAGACTTTATGAAAGTGATCATTTAAGCTTGGGATGATGCGGCTTCAAGAGCGGTATGACATACCCACGTGGTGCCAAACTATTTTGAGCAATAGATCACACGCAGTGTCCACGTTTTCATTATAGCTTCAATAACGAGATCATACTCAATTTTTATCAGTTGCATAAACCCCCTTGTGATAAAGAAAGGTTGATCTTTTTATTTTGAGCACTCAGACTGCCAACAGCGTGGGAGCATCGGGAATGCACTTTCCACGATACATTTGGGCTTTTTGAGTGAATAGCTCTCAAGCTAACTTGTGACAGTGTGTGAGGATTTAAAGATCCACTTATGGATTACTGTCGTTGCACTCTTTAAATATGTGATTGGGGTGTTGGTTGCGTGGAATAGAGCCCTACCTATCGTGGCGTTGGAGACAAGCGAGCGAGCATATAGGGGGTAGCACTAGTGCTCATGATCTGAAGGGTCTATGCCAGTACACCACACCATATATGCCATTTTTTGTATGTGCGCTCATAGGCATTGTCAGTAACAGATCTTCCTCAGTCCTTGACCAGTACCACCAAACTTTCAACAACAAGAATGACAACGGATTTGATGTTACCTCTGTGGTTTATTCCTAAAATTGCTTTATGTAACACCGGCAGCAGCAGGATTGGTCAACAAAGGATTACTGTTAGAAATCTTGTGTAAAAATTCTTGAACCTCCCAATGCAAATAGGAAATAATATTACCAATGATACAAATTCCCGAGCACTAATACAGTGATAGTATCTACAACAGACATAACTGGTAACATATGGTTTGTTTCCAAAGGCTTCAAGGGAGTAGGCTGGTCAGCAACAAGTATCACGACTGTACTGCCCCATTTCTAAAAATGAGTCAACCCTGACTATCCCGGACGTCATCAGATCAATAGACTTTGTCAGCAGCAGATAAAAGGTATTCCTCCAAATGGGTGAACACCAGATGACATCGGACATCATGTGGGCAGCAGGCTTGGTCAGCAAGGCTTCCTATCTGTATCTCCAACCAAAAGGTGGTATTGTAGAGCAAAGGATTAATCAATTTAATATGTTAAGAGCTCTTAGATTTGTACCCACTAGATCTTGCTGATTATATACAATACATCTACAGTGACTCACAAAACTGGTCCAATATTTGGCACTTTTCACTTTCTCTGGATTTTATGAACCAAATAAAAATCTATAAAATCTGAGAATATTCTCACAGATACCCCTGCATCTCAGCTTTTGATTGGTCTCCTCATGTTTATGTAATAATTTTTATTGGTTGAGATATTGTAATGTTTTGACAGTGACTCATTAGACCAGTTTTGTTACCTTCAAATGTATGATTACAATCAGAGGTATAGTTAGGTTTGTATGGTCACATGACTTGTGTTGGAGTTATAATTGGGTCAAGTGATCACAAATAGTTCAACATTGAACAAATAGACTATAACAATCTTCTTCAACAAACCATGAAATCCCTCTCTCCTGTTCAAGTTGACTATATCCTTTCTCAGCTTGATGCTAGCCATTCCACCTCCCATATTCAACTCTCTACTGGTATAGGCAATGCCACTATCTGCAGACTAATGTCAGCAATAACAAGAGCTTCAATACTTGGGAGCAGAAGAGGGATTTGAGCAATGATACTTGTCGGTATATTAACCAGCTCAAGACTGAGCTTTAACTAATTATGTTAAGTCCGCGTGTCAGGCGCTTAGCTAGCACTTCCGAAAGGGTTATCCGGGTCAGCGTGAAGGTCCGTGGCAGGGCCGAGGACCGAGACGGAAGCCGGGCGGGCTACGGGCGGGGGACGGAGGTGCCAGGAACTTAGGGTAGGTCGCGGAATGGTTCGATCTGGTCACTGGGGTGTTCGAGGTCGAAGGGACTTGGCTTCAACTTATGTGTTACGCCCTCCTCGATTGTCTGTCCCTAATTTTGGAATGGAGGCGGAGTTTACCGGAAATGAATCGGAAACTGGGGGGGACTAATTCGATATTCGTACTAGCGAACAGTCCAGTCGACTGTGAGACTATATACATGTAACGCTCTTTGTACTATCTTTAGCCGGTCATAAAACAAGGAGAAAGGTAGTACAAGGGGTTAATATAAGAGAGAGAACAAGGGAGTGAGGTACGCGATAGTCTTGCGCGTCGGTTATCAAAGTATTGAGTCCTCGGTTGGGAGCGGACTCGGGAATGGTGTCTCGGTCGGACACGGAAATGCGGTGTCTTGGATGGGCATGACGGGGACGGGATCCACGGAAAACAGTCTTTCGTCCTTTCGGTCGGAAAGGTTTCAGAACGGAAGTGGGTGGTTGTGGGGGTTAGTGTGGGTTTGTTGAGGGCATGGGCTATAACAAATTACCTAAGAACTGTACATATGGTCTGGTGGAGTAGTGGAGTCCAATAACAAGCAATAGAGAGAGAGGAGTAGAGAAATTATGACATTACCCCCCCTTTTAAGGTCAATGTCCTCATTGATGATATATGCATTGACTGTTGCCTGTCTACTGGGTGATCCAAAGTACCAGGTTGGAAGAGCTTGTGCTTGTTTGGTATAAGCACTTGTGTGACTTGTATCCCTCCCACCTGCAGTCTTGTCTGATAGAGGTGGTGAGAAGAAGGTAAACAACCCCTGCACTCATTCTAGCTGTGGTGCCAGGGGGCACAATTGGTAGGGCATCCTTTTTGCGAGAAGAATGTAAGGCAGGGGTCACCGAATGGATTAGTTAGTTTTCTTGTTGCGCCGGCGTGCATGTCAACCTCTCTGGACCCAGACTCTCTGGAGCTCTCTGCTAGCTAATGGATCATCCTTTCATTGCACCGGCATGCGCAACGTTTATGGGTCATTTCCTCGTCGCACCGGTGTGTGTGGCAACTCGGTTTTCTTTTTACAGGTTGTTTCTTTGTCACACCGCCGTGTATGGCGATTCGATTTTTTGTTACACCTGCATGCATTTGCACCTTTCATTGTCATACACTCATTGCATCGAATCACGGCACCCACCACCACCACGTGTGTTGCACATGTGTCACATTTGTCATTGTGCATGTGTCACATTTGTTGTTGTGCATGTGTCACATTTGTCGTTGTGCATGTGTTGCATTTGTCATTGTGCACGTGCCACACTCGCCATTGTGCACTTGCTGCACCCAGACTGGCCACGTCCTCTACCGCTGTGTCGAGTTGTACCACCCACACTTGCCACATCTACTACTGTACCTGCCCCTGCACCCCTACACGCACCTGTCCCTGCACCCCTTTGCACACATGCTACAGTCACTATTGTGCACTTGCTGTACCCAGACTGGCTACATCCTCCACTGCTGCATCGAGTCGCACCACCTACACTTGCCATGCCCACCGCTGCACCTGCCCCTCCACCCCTATATGCACCTGCCCCTGCCGCCCTTGCACCATCCTTACACCCATACCTGCCCCCGCACCTCTACATGCACCTGCCTGCATTCACGTTTACGCATCCATCACGTTCACCGCCTACACTCGCCATGCCCACCACTGCACCTGCCCCTCCACCCCTACATGCACCTGCCTGCATTTGTATCTGTGCATCCGTTGCATCCACATGTGTTTGCACCCACTTGTCACGTTGACCTGCCACATTCATTGCGTCGACTTGCCACGTCACATTTGTCATTGCATTCATTGTGTCGACTTGCTGCGCTAACCACCACCCAGCATGCAATGGCCTTCCACACACCACTCACTCCTCACTCATGCATCCATGTCATCCCATCATGTGACACTACTCTGGGGTTTGGTATGGGCCAAAAGGGTAGTTTGTGGAAGATGTGGCCTATGTGCCTGGGTGCAGCTGGGAATCGCCTGTGGAACTCTTGTGTTTTCTGTCTTGCATTCCTCATGTTCTTCCCTGGCACCTACGAAATCTCTTCTCTGGGGTACCCAACCCATTTCACCAGATACTGCAGCACTCCTCTATGCATTCTGGAGTCCAGAACTTCTTCCACTTCATACTCTACTCCTTTTGGTGTCATCACTGGTGGAGGGGGTGTTGGCTTTTGCTGTATGGAGGATGTAGGTGTTTGGGCAGGGTGCAGCAGGACAGTATTAAACACAGGATGGATGTTCTTCTAATTGGGGGGTAGTCGCAGTTTATAGGTACATTCTCCCACTTTTGCCACAATTGGGAATGGGCCATAACATCTGTCTTCTAGTTTTTTTGAAGGTCGGTTGGTGGTAACATTAAGGCCTTCTAAGTAAACCTTGTCCCCTACTTGAAATTGTGGTACATCTTGCCTGCCTTTGTCATAATACTTCTTCATGTCTGATGCTGCCTTTTCTAGTGCTGCTGCTGCCTCCTCTCTTATTTTCTTCATTCTTCTCTCAAACACATCTGCCACCTCTGTTTTTGCCTCCCATTGTGGCTCTGTGGAATTCCTTAGATGCTGTCCATAGTTTAAGTAGAATGGAGAGTACCCTATTGACACTTGGATCTTGTCATTATAGCTGAATTCTGCCAATGGCAACCATTCCACCCAGTCATCCTGCCGATGGTTGACAAACAGCCATAGATACTGCTCCACCTCTTGGTTAATGCATTCTGTTTGTCCATCTGTCTGGGGATGATAGGAAGTTGAAGGGTTCATCTTTATCCCTAGCAGCTGGTATAGGTCTTTTGTGAACTTCAAGATGAATTGAGAGCCCCTGTCACTGATCACCACCTCTGGGAGTCCAAAATCTCTCCCCACCATGTTTCTGAAGATCCTTGCAATCCCTTCTGATGTGACCTCTCCATTTGTCGGTGCCAATCTAATTCGTTTGAACAGTCTATCCACCACCACCATAATTGCATCATATCCCAGGCTTTGTGGTAATTGGGTGATGAAGTCCACCGATATATACTGCCAAATCCTTGTTGGAATTGCATTTGGAGCTAGAGTCCCCCTTGGTTTTTCTGGGAACATCTTTGTTTGTTGACACCTACTACACCCATCCACATACATTCTCACATCTCCATGTATCCTTGGCCACCAGTAGTTTCTGAGGATGAGTTCTGTTGTCTTGAACCTCCCAGGGTGTCCTGTGATAGGTGTGTCATGGTGTAGATGAATGATTTCCTCCTGAAGCTTCCTGTTCTTTAGTACATATATCCTTCCTTCCCACATTATGATCCCCTCTTCTTCCTTCCAATCCTTCTCTCCACTCTCCACACTCTCTCTGACTTTTCTCTCTATGTTCTTTGCTTTTCTGATTCTTTTTATCAGGTCTTCCTCCTCTCCTCTGAGATCTCCCCTTATTGCTTGGAAGAACTCTTTCTTCAACACCGTAACTCCAGTATTATCTCCTGTTTATGGTCTTCCCATCTCAAGAGGAGGTCAGCCTTCTTGTTGAGTTGGCCTGGTCGATGCTTTAGGATAAAATCATAATCTGCCAATTCAAGGGACCATCTGGACTGGTGGCAGTTCAGCTTTCTTGCTGTCATGAAGTATTCTAGATTCTTGTGGTCCGTCCATATTTTAAATGGCTGCATTGTCCCTTGCAGATAGTGCCTCCACTCTGCCAATGCCCGCATGATGGCCAGCATCTCCTTATCATGTATATCATAATTCCTTTCCACATCATTGAGTGCTTTGGACATGTAGGCCACCGGTTTCCAGATTCCCTGTTACATTTGTGACCACTGGCAAAGTCTGAACTGTCTACTTCCACTTGGAACAGGTCCCCATCTGTTGGAAAGGCTAGGATTGGTGCTGCTGTTACTGCTGCCTTGAGGAGTTGGAAGCTTATCAACTGTTTGGCTCCCCAGTTCCATGGCTTGTTCCCTGTTAGTTCATGTAGTAGTTTGGCAATGCTTGCGAAGCCTTGGATGAAGCGACGATAGAAATTGACAAAACCCAAGAATTGCTGCAGTTCATTCTTTGTTCTGGGAACTGGCCATCTGCTCACTCCTTCCACCTTGACTGGGTCCATCTCCACCTTCCCTTTGCTCACCACCAATCCCAGATATTCCACCTTCTTTTTCTCAAACTCGCATTTCTCTGGTTTGAGATAGAGATTGTGTTCTTGTAGTAGGGCCAAGACATGCTTGATGGTCCTTCTGTGCTCTTCTAAGTCTGTTGAGTAGATCATGATGTCATCTATATAGGTGCTGACACATCCTTCATTGATCAATTCATAGAAGATATCATTCATCATTGTCTGGAATGTTGCAGGGGAGTTGGTTAATCCAAAGAACATAACCAGTGGTTCAAAAAGACCTCGGTTGGTGATGAAGGCCGCTGTCAGGGGACGACCCTCTCTGAGTCCTGACGACAAGTCCGAGGTCCTATCTCAGACTCTACCTAAACTCCGAGGATGAGAGACCAAAGTCCGAAAGACCACCAATGTCAGAGGATGATCCCTTCCGAGTCCTGACGACAACTCCGAGATCCTATCTCAGACTCCTCCCAACTCCGAGGTCCTATATCGGACTCCTCCCAACTCCGAGGTCCTATCTCGGACTCCTCCCAACTCCAAGGTCAGGAGACCTAGGTCCAAGGGACCACCGAGCAGGAGATAGGAATGATCTTAGTGTGATGACTGGAACCAGGAATAGGCACCTATGTTGATTTATAAGCTAGTGCACAGACCACTTACATAAAGGGTATAAAAGAGGTTCACCAGCAGCGGAGATCCTTAGACTTTCCTCTTCGGATTTCCCCTGCTTGGGTGAGAGCCCTACATGTACTTAGGTAGTAGCTATAATTGAACTTTGGATTTCCCCTGCTTAGATCTGAGAAGCCTGTGGGTAGGCTCTGGGTTCGAGTCCCATAGTCAGGCCTAGGAGGACGTCCAGGGCTGGGTGGTGTCCCGCTGGTTCCAGCCTCCAGCAGTCGAGATCAGTTCCAAAAGAGGATTGCCCTTACAGCCGCTTTGTGTTCATCTCCTTCTTTGACTCGGACATTATTGTATCCCCATCTAATGTCCAGCTTAGTGAAGATGCGTGCATGGTGTAGTTTGTGGATCACTTCAGAAATCAGTGGTAGTGGATAGCGGTTCTTGATTGTCATTGCATTCAGCCATCAGTAGTCCTGCACTGGCCTCAAGCTGCTGTCTTTCTTTTTGATAAAGAAGAATGGTAATGCAATAGGAGACTTGGATGGTTGGATCTTCCCTGACTTCAGGTTTTCTTCCAAAAACTTATCTAGCTGCTTCTGTTCCTCTAGACTGAGTGGGTACATCTTGCTTGAGAATGGTTCAGCCCCTGGCTTTAGTTCGATTGCATGATCCCACCACCATCGTTCAGGAAGGTTATTGTCAAACCCCTCCTTTGTGAAGACCCCTCTAAACTCTTCCAGATAGTGTGCTGGCACCATTTCTTCTACCATCTTCTTCTTCTTCTCCTTCTGTGCCTCCTCTGCTAGCTTCTGTGAGTGTGTCCTGGCTACACGCCCTTCCTCCTCTTCTGCATGTATCTGGGTCACAAATATACAGTCTCCCGCCTCTAGTTCTTCCTCCTCTTCTTCTAAATCATCCTCCTCTACACCTGCTTTTGACATTCCACATTCCAAGGGACATCAGTCAAATGTCATCTCTCCTGTCTTCCAGTTGACACTTGGGTTATGCTTCTGAAGCCAGTTGAAGCCAACAATGAGGTCTGTCTTTCTGGTATTGGTGACTGCAAAAGGGAAGACCTCCGAGTGGTTCTTTATCCTGACTCTGAGGGTTACTGTATGGGTTATAGGTCCTCCTTCATTATGGGTTCCACCCAAATTGTAGACAGGCAGTGGTCTTGGGAGTCTTTCTATTGGCAAACACTTGGCTTTTGCAAAGCCTTCATCGATGTAGCACCCTGTTGCCCCACAGTCTAGGAGTGCTTCAATTGTGAATCCCCTTTTGTCTGTCAGTGTTTCAACAGTGGTGGGTATCATCACCAAAGATTGGTTGATTCATCTGATCCACTGTTTCCTTCTCCTAAGTTCCTTGACCACTTCTATGCCCTCCTCTCTTCTCATCCCTCGTGTGTCCACTGTCTCAACACTTCCTGCCCTGACTTGTTGTCTTGGTGTATCCTCCACAACACCCACTCTGTTGTTCCTTCTTTGGGTTTCTCCACCTCTTCTGCCACCACCACCTTTTCTTCTCGTTTTCTCTTCTCTTTCTTCTCTAGTG
>QLPI01006892.1:0-12094 GCA_003314275.1 Chroogomphus rutilus | reverse complement strand
CTCACCCAAGGACATAATTGCGCGACCAACCATCCAAAGCCCTTCCACCATGTGTAGAAGGACTTGACTCATCCATATCTGCTCCTGTAACAGATCCTCCCAGACCTCAACAAGACACCGAGATCCTGACCCCTCCAGCGGAGGGACTTCCACAGTCACCAATCGCCCACTGGGCCTCAGAGCCACTTTACAAGTGATTGGCTGTACAGCACCATCCCACCTCAGCCTCTTCATTAACGGCTCCTCCACTTTCTCGGTCTGACTTCCGCCTTCCCTACCACTATCTTCCTCATCATCGTCCTCCACAATGAATGGGAGACTCTTGGCCCGGGATTCCTGTGGTACAGCCAGATTACACCCGACTTTGTGCCATTTACATTCCTGGCACGTGGAACCCGGCCCCAAGATGCTACACTTGCAATCCCGCCTCTTACACTCCTTGCATGGAGGGCGTAGAATTGGAGACCGCCTTTCATTGGCCGCTTGTCACTAATCAAAAGAAAATCAATAAACAATAAAGTGAGAAAACCATCAGCACATACCGGGGCCACTCTAGGCCGTTTGTTTACTCCTCCGCTCTTCGTTTCCATGCCCCCATCCCCTCTGGGTGGAGTAACCTCCAGAATTCCCGATATTTCCGTAGTCCCCACAACCCCCACATCCTGGACCATGGGTGCTTCGTCTTGCCTCCCAAAATTCTCAAGGATGTTATCCCCAACATGCTCCTCAGACATCTGTGAATCCGTCTGTCTGACCATTTTGGCCTGTCCGGCCTCAGACTCTCGGTCCACCCCCTGTTCGACAGTTGCCTGAACTATAGCATCTACCCACCGTCCCCCTGCCCCAGGACCCACTACTTCTCCTTCGGCTACCTCCCTCACAGTAGTCAGTACCGAGGTGCTGTCGGCCCAACCCATCTCCTCCAACTCACATACATCTGTCGCATATTCCATTTCCAGCGATTCTGATGTGCTACTGTTACGTGTCTCGGAGACAATGGAAGAAGCAAAGGGTGCCAGATTCTAACCTTTGTGTGACATCACATTTAGGCGTTCTGAACTGTATATTCAATCTCCGACTACTGGCTTCATGGGTTCAGCCGCTAAGAGGGGGATCCTGTCAAGTACATGTACCAAGGATCTGGTAACTCAGCGGTGCCAACTAAAATACTCCGTTAGTGACCGAGTACAAGTCACTCGACGAGTTGTTCTCGGCTCGACGCACGAATCAGTCACATTCCCCATTCCCATCCCACACCTACTCCTCACCCCTCGGTCTGCCTCACCTCGGGACCTCCTGTCCTTATGTTATCCTTGGTTACAGCCCTTGTTTTAAAATTGGGCATTTCCTATTGTCCTATCCTCGGTTACATTCTTATTATCCTATCCTTTATTGTTCCATGCTCATTTACATTCCTTGATTCTAATTTTACTCGTTATGGACAATAGCCGCATGCTCTGCATACCTTGTTGTCCCACATTCCTTATTCCACATGTCGCTTCTTAACCTATATAAGTAGGACATG
This sequence comes from Chroogomphus rutilus, assembly GCA_003314275.1. NCBI lineage: Eukaryota > Fungi > Basidiomycota > Agaricomycetes > Boletales > Gomphidiaceae > Chroogomphus > Chroogomphus rutilus. The sequence goes on along the minus strand of QLPI01006892.1, from coordinate 10,569 downwards.
CATGTACATATCTCCTCATTCTGGGTATCGACTAGGCTTAGGCCCTTCTACCTTCTTCTCCTCTGTTAAGTCCTCGACTCGGGCCGGCATCATCAGCATCCCCCTGTCAAGCCCGCAACACCGAGTACCAGCTCACTCGGGAATACCGACTAACCAGCCCTTGCCCACATCATCTTGCACTACCATGCAGCCTCGGCTCAGTACACCTGGTACATCATATGGACCACTCCTCTCATCCTATCCTCTTCATTGCTCCTTCACACCCTATCCACTCCTTGACCCATTTCCCCCGGACAACATGACGGCCACTCATTGTCCTGGCCACTGCCATTGTTTTATCTTGGGCCATCCCCTATTGTTCTATTCTCACCCACTACTTCATTATCCTATTCTCAGCCATACTCTATTATTCTAATCCCGCTTACATTCCTTATTCTATTTCTGATCACTGTGGACAATGCCTCCATGTGGTTTCTTCATACCTTATTGTCTCCATTCCTTATGCCACCCTGTTCCACATCTTGCTTCTTAACTATATAAGTAGCAGGATGTATGTAGATAGTTCCTCACTCAGAATATCAATTAGTTTGCACCCCTTTGTCCATTTCCTACTTCTAAAGTCCTTTTCTCGAGCCGACACCCTCGGCATCCTCACAAGGCTCCTCTCACTACTCAAATTAGTGGCACACACGGAACAGCAGGGCACAACGCATGAGCATGTTGAAGCCTAGCCACTCTGGAACAGTTTGCAGGACTTAACCGATATCTCGGCGTCACAGAATCCTGACAGTATATTCTGAGTGATACTGCTTTCCATGCTACCTCCGTTCTTACAATCATGCCCCCACGAACTAGATTCACAGCCCGTATGAATGACAATCGGCTCACCCCCACAGTAAATCAATGAAGGGAGCGCGAAGCCTCTGGTACCCCGCCCCTTCTCATTGGTTATACCTTGCCGACAATAGAACTACGGCGTCTTGCCTCCCCCTTCGAGCAAGAACCACACATCGAAGAGGTGGTTGACGATGAAATCGAATACGAAGATTATGATAACGACGATCAAGCACCCCATCCGCCAGAGGACGAACCCAGTTCAGTACACTACGACACAGATGCTGAAACTGAGGAACAGCCTCAGCATCCCTGGCAGGCGAACACACCTGAACTGCCCCATACTCCAACAGCCACACCCTCTCAGCCTGCGGTTGCACCCCGTCAGCCCATGGCCGCACCTCCGCAACCTGCAGCCACACCCCCTCCGTCTGCGGCGATACCGCCACAGGCCAGGCAAGCTCCCCAAGCCCGACCAGTCCCACAGCCCTGGCAAGCTCCGCCAGCCAGGCCACTTCCTAGGGCCAGGGCTCCCGTGAACCCAGCCAACAATCAAGATCTGCTGAACGCCATTCTCGAACTCGGCAGGACCACTCGGAACCACCGACAAGACGGTCAAGCTGCCAGAATACGAGAACTAGAACCCTTTGATGGAACCGACCCAAAGAAGTTAAAGGGTTTCATCTTCCTCTGCAGAATGAATTTCCGCACCTGGCCTAACTCGTTCCCCGACAATAGGCAAAAAGTCAATTACATGGTCTCCTACCTGAAAGGAACAGCTCTGGAATGTTTCAAGCCGTACCTGACGGGTAATCCCAATACAGAACCCCATTAAACCAGCAACCTGGAGCTCTTCATCGACGAATTACAGATCAACTTCGGCTCTTGGGACAAAAGAGCCGATGCTGAGACAGCCCTCGAAAAGCTAACCATGCAGGACAACCACAAAGCCACTCGGTTCTTTGTGGAATTTTACAGGCTCACGGTGTTTGTCGACTATAACGACAACGCCCTCCTCCGCAAGGCATACACGGCACTGCCAAAGCGCATCAAAGACGGTCTCATCCATTTCGACAAACCCTGCACACTTGACGAACTCTGAAATCGCGTTCAACAGATGGACATGAGATATTGGGAACGAAAAGCTGAACAGTCTGCGGAGGGCAGCAATGAGCCGAAGAAAGATACCAGATCGGACAAGCTGTTATAGCCCATGCTTTCAACAACCCACACTAACCCCCACAACCACCCGCCTCTGTTCCGAGACCTTTCTGACCGAAAGGACGAAGGATTGTTTTCCATAGTTCCCATTCCTGACAAGTCCGACCGAGAAACCGCGTTCCCGCTCCCATTCCTGTCATGACCGAGACACCATCCCCGAGTCCATCTCCGACCGAAGACTCAATACTTTGATAACTGACGCGCAGGACCATCGCGTACCTCACTCCCTTGTTTTCTCTTTTATATTGACCCCTTGTACTCCCTTTCTCCTTGTTTTATTACCGGCAAAGATAGTACAAGGATAGTTGCATGTATATAGTCTTCCAGTCGACTGGACTGTTCGCTAGTATGAATATCAACTTAGTCTACCACCTAGTTTCCGATTCATTTCCGGTAAACTCTCGTCTCCTTTCCGAAATTAGGGACAGACAATCGAGGAGGGCACAACACATAAGTTGAAGCCAAGTCCCTTCGACCTCGAACACTTCAGTGACCAGATTGAACCAATCCACGACCGACCCTAAGCTTCCGGCGCTTCCGTCTCCGTCCATAATCCGTCTGACTTCCGTCTTCGGTCCTTGGCCCCATTACGGACCTCCACGCTAACCCGGATAGCCCTTTCGGAAGTACTAGCTAAGCCCCTGACACGCGGACTTAACACAAGCCTGGCAACAGATCCACCTCGGACAACCGCCAGCAACATAATAGCAACGATAACAGCAGCAAGGATGAGTCCAAGAAAAAGGACGGGAAAACGCCTGACCCACCCGAGTATACCAAAACCCTTGGAAAGGATGGCAAACTTCTCCCGACCAAATGCCAAAGACACATGGACCACAACCTGTGTCTCCTCTGTGCGGCCAGTGATCACAAAGTCGCCGAATGCCCAAAGGCAACCAAAGCCCATGCGACCACCACTTCCGACTCCATCTCACAGGCATCCGATGCCGAGGATGCCAACGCTGAGGACTCAGCGACGGCGACCAAAGACTAGTCCACCACCTGCCAGCCTCTGAGCACACCGAGAGTTGCGTTGACTCGGTAGATGCTAATAGAGAGGTGTAGATCAATGCTCCTATGCCCCCAAATTTTTGTTTAAATTTTTCAGTCATTATCCATTCATAGTTAGACTCTTATGTTATTCCACCTTAGAATTCATTGATCCAGTACTGCTAAATTCGGTTGTTACTGAATACATAGACATGTCACTAGATACTCTGATAGGACAACCAGTCCACTCATCCGTTATCACATCACTAGATCTGTTGGTCGGCAATATTCGGTCACAACTCACTCACCCACTATAATCCATTGATTAATAGGGTATTGGGCAGTATTACACTCCGTCATGCCACTAACACCTTTAGGTGCGTCCGATGGCCTCGGTCCAGTCGGCACATGCCACTGCTCCAAAAGCCTCACCCAGGATCCTGCTCTGCTGCCAGAAACTCCGCCAAAGGGGTTTCTAGCTCAGGCCTCTCAGTCAGCGATGCCATTCGGCACGTTCGGCCAAGGTCTTCTCTGTCTGTCCTCATCCATTCCTGTTTATCCGATTTGCATAATTGCATGCTTATACCTTGTAGACGATGGGACATCTACCTAAACAGGGGGGGTGGCAACCAAGCAACGCTACGAACCTCCTCTCCCGAGGAAATCCCCCTTCCATTCACTCTTTATCTTGACCTTAATTCCTACCCATCCCAACACGCTATTCCTGATACCATTAATCCCTCCGTCCAACCCGACCAAATCTGCCGAAATGAACATCGGCACATTCACTTGTTTTCTTCTGCTCACATACTTCTATTTCCTTCCTTACCCCTTCTTTGAAAAAAAAAAAAAGCAACAATTTTATTAATCAGTTATCTTTGAAAGTTTCATCTATCACCATCTCCTCATCCTGTTCCTTACCCTTGTCCTTCCCTTCCTCTTCGCCCTCATCATCTTTCAATTGATCCTCACCTGGATCCTCACCACCCAACTCCTCCGCAACAACCGGTATCACTGGCACTGCCGACTTCCCGTGCAGAACCAGACTCTCATGCAAGAGGACCATCGTATGGCCCATGAACCTCACCCCTTCCACTAACTCAAGGAGTAACCTGTTCAACCTCGACCTCTCTTGGAGGATGTCCTCCCAGATCTTGGCAAGTTGTCGTGACCCCAACCCCCTGGGCAAGGGGACTTCCACTGTCATTTCACGGCCGCTCAGCTGTATGGCCACTGGCTGTTCGCTCGGTCACATTGTAACAGCCCTTCTCGGCCTCTTCATTGGCCGCTCCTCTTCTGTCTCCTCCCCTCCACTCTCCTCCTCACTCTCACTCTCCTCCACCACCTCTTCCCGACTCCTCCCCTTGTGCTGCTGAGGCACCACCAAACTGCATTTTACCTGGCGCAGGTTGCAGCACCCGCACGCCGCTTCCACATTTCTAGTAGAGCAGGCTTCTCCGTGTTCCTTGCAATGGTCGCAAGGAGGGCGAAGAGAGGGCAACCACTCCCGGCTCGGCTTCTTTTTGAACTGATAAAAAATAAGTAAAACACAAAAAATACGAACAGAAAACCCTGCGTACCTGGGCCCCCCTCGGCCTACCTCTCCTACTCGGCCCCGTATCCACATCCATACCCCTCTTACGTGTCATCATCTTCGGCACACCCGGGCTTTTGGGATCTTTGACAGCTTTGACACCCACGTTCTCGAGTGCCTTGCCCCGCCCTGCAAGGTCCTGGCTGACCCCCACGTTCCCTTTCTCCTCAGGAGCCCGAGTAACTGCCCGCTGGGCCAAATAGACCCGCTTCTCCTTGGCTGCCTAGGCAATTTCCCAAGCCAGATGAGCAGCCTTGGTCACCATCTCGAATGCCTCCTTAGCAGCCTTTTCTGCCTGCTCTGCCTCCACTTTTGCCTTTTCAGCAGCCTCCTCATCTGCCTTCAGTTGAGCTGCAGCAGCCCCATCCGCCACCTCTTGCTCCCGTTGACGCTGTTGTTCAAGCCGGTTCTTCTTCACTCTATTTTTAACTCCCACTTACCAGCTTCATGGGTTCAGCTGCTAGGGGGGGGATACTGTCAAGTCTGCAACACCAAGTACCGGCTCACTCGGGAATACTGACCAACTGGCCCTTGCCCACATCATCTCGCACTACCACGCGGCCTCGGCTCGGTACACCCGGTACATCATATGGACCACTCCTCTCGTCCTATCCTCTTCATTGCTCCTTCACCCCCTATCCACTCCTTGACCCGTTTCCCCCAGACAACATGACAGCCACTCATTGTCCTGGCCACTGCCATTGTTTTATCATGGGCCATCCTCTATTGTTCTATTCTCGCCCACCACTTCATTATCTTATTCTCAGCCATACTCTATTATTCTAATCCCACTTACATTCCTTATTCTATTTCTGATCACTGTGGACAATGCCTCCATGTGGTTTCTTCATACCTTATTGTCTCCATTCCTTACGCCATCCTGTTCCACATCTTGCTTCTTAACTATAAAAGTAGCGGGATGTATGTAGATAGTTCCTCACTCAGAATATCAATTGGTTTGCACCTCTTTGTCCATTTCCTATTTCTAAAGTCCTTCGCTCGAGCCGACACCCTCGGCATCCTCACGAGGCTCCTCCCACTACCCAAATTAGTGGCATGCATGGAACAGCAGGGTGCAATGCACGAGCACGTTGAAGCCTAGCCACTCTGGAACGGTTTGCAGGACTTAACCGATATTTCGGCGTTACTGAATCCTGACAAAGCCTGGCAACAGATCCACCTCAGACAACTGCCAGCAAGGTAACAGCAACGATAACAGTAGCAACAAGGACAACTCAAACCAATCAAAGAGCAAGGACAATAAAACTCCTCAGCCAAACCCATCCAAGTACACTAAGAACCTTAGCAAGGATGGCAAGCTCCTCCCAACGGAATAACAGAGACACATGGACAACAACCTGTGTCTCCTCTGCACCACCAGTGATCACAAAGTCACCAAATGTCCTAAAGCAACCAAGGCCCATGTGACTACAACTCCCGACTCCACCTCCCAGGTGACTGATGCCTCAGACACCATGGCTGAGGAATCACCCCAGGTGCCTGGGAACTAGCCTACCATCTGCTAGCCTCTAAGCACACCGAGAGTTGCATTGACTTGGGAAGTGCCAGTAGTGAGGTTTGGATCAATGCTCTTATTCCTCTTCATTTTCCTTTAATTCTTCTGTTATCCGATTTGTTGCCAAACCCTTCGGCAACCCCACCTTCATGGCTGATTGAATCAGTACCCACTCATAGTTTATTTAATTGTCTTGCTTCTAGGAATATGAAAATCCCCATTATTTTGTTCTCTCTTAGAATCCTCTTGATCTAGTACTGCTATTTCAGTCATTACTGAATATGTAGATATGTCTGCTAGATTTTCCATCAGGATAATTTCAGTCTGCCCATCCATCTGTCACATTACTAGATTTGTCAGTCAGCAATACTTGGTCACAACTTGCTCACCCACTATAATCCATTGATTAACAGGGTATTGGGGAGTATTACGTTCTGTAACACTACTAATGTCTTTAGGTGTGTCCTGATGGCCTCAGTCCAGTTGGCACCTGCCACTGCTCCAACAGCCTCACCCAGGATCCTGTTCTGTAGCTAGAAGCTCTGCCAATAGTCCTAGTCAATGCAACTGCCTCTGTGCATGTTGCATGCTAGCAGGCTACCAAGGTTCCTGTGAGGTGAAGCAGCATGTCATGTGGTGTGGCTTATGAATTGCACCTTAACCAGGGCTATAGATGATAAAACTTCATTTGAGGCCATCTTTGGAAAGAAACCAGACCTGCATCATGTTTGTGAATGGGGCAAGAAGGTAACAGAGCAAAGGGTTCTGCATCTACTGGCCTGACAAGCAAACAGTAACAGTTAAGCAAAATGTTTACTTAAACAACAACCCATCAGCTTCTCATCTCAAGGGAGAGGATTGGGAGCTTATCAAAACAAAAACCGATGTACTCTCTATTGCTCCCACTCCATCTGTGCCAAATGTTGACATTACCAATCCCCCACATACCAACACCAAAACTGTCAGCCTGCCTGAAACTTAACCTGAAGATGCACCTGTCAAACAAGTGTGCAAGCCTAGTCAGCATGTCCGTGACATTCTAGATAGACATGGAACTTCATCTTACCGATCATCTGACCCCATCATTGCTCCTGGAATCCAGCTCCCCACCGCTATAGATCAAGAAGACTTCTTGAGGGAGAAAGATCAGCAGACTGGATAATGTTAGCTGAAGGATTAGATGAATATGCACTGGTGGCCAAAACAAGTGAAGTTAAGGCCATTGAACCCCGGTCTCTGTCTGAGGCAAGACACCATCCTGACTAGGAACTATGGGAAAAGGGAATATTTGAAGAATTACCATTACTAAAGGAGGCTGGAACTTGGGAACTTACCATACCACCAAAATATGTGAACATTGTCGGCTCCAAATGGGTTTTTCATGCAAAAAAGGATGCAGCAGGAAATGTAGTCTGATACAAGGCCCACCTCATAGCCCAAGGCTTCTCCCAGGTCCCTGGTGTTGACTACTTCGACACATTCACCCCCATTGCCAAGCTTGCCTCGATTCAAACTGTACTTGCATTGGCTGCTGCAAAAGACATGGAAATTCATCAGATTGATATCAAAGGTGCATACTTAAATGGAGAACTTACCGATCACAATATGATGTTGACCAAGCTGTGTTTTTCTGACAAAATGATCAAGTTTCCATGGTCATCCTAGTTCATGTTGATTACTGCACCATTGCAGCCTCCTCCACATGGCTTGTTGGTCACTTCAAAGCTAAAATATGTCAAGTCCACGATACCAAGCTCTGATTCACTTGGTATTACCAACCAACCAACCGACCTTTACCCATACTATCCTCACTACCACATGGTCTTGGCTCAGCACATCTGGTACATCATCTAGACTATCTTTCCCACCTATCCCTTCCACCTCTCACTATTCTCTCATTTCCTGTCCATTCCCTTACCCGTCCTCTCCTGGGGCACTTGATATCCACTTATTATTTCGGTCATGGCACTATTGTTTTATTTTTGGGCATCCTCCATTGTTCTATTCTCATCCACTCCTTCATTATTTTACTCTCAGCCATACTCTATTATTCTATTCTCACCTACATTCTTTATTCTATTCTTGATCACTGTGAACAATACCTCCACATGGTTTTTCATACCTTATTGTTCTCCATTTCCTATGCCACCCTGTTCCACATCTTGCTTCTTAACCCCTATAAGTAGCAGATGTATGTAGATAGTTCCTCACTCAGAATATCAACTTGGCTCAGACCCTCTCATCTGCCTTTCCCCTGTCCAAGTCCTTCACTCAAGCTGACGCCCTCGGCACCTTTGCCAGCATCACTCCTGTTGTTAAATCCACGTGTTGGCACTTAGCTAGAGGCTTCCGGAAGAGTTTCCAGAGGGTTCCAAGTGGTTTCTGAAGGGGGGTTCATACTCTGGGGATGGAGGGGCTAAAGGTTGTGGGTTCACGATCAGAATTGGAATGGCGACAGAAAGACAGAAGTGCCAGTGGTCTTAGGACTGTTCATGGTATAGGGCGGTATGAGTGGTTTGAGGTCGCAGGGACTTGGCTTTAACTTATGTGTTGCACCCTCCTCAATCATCTGTCCCTAATTTCGGAAAGTTGGAAAGTTTACCGGAACTGGATCGGAAACTACAATGCAGAATTAAGTCGATATTTGTACTGGCGAATAGTCCAGTTGACTGGTGACTTATATACATGTATCTAGTTCTTGTACTATCTTTTGCCGAGTAAAGACAAGGGGGGAAGAGAGTACAAGGGGAAATATAGAACAAAAAACAAGAGAGTGAGGTACGCGATGATCCTGCACGTCATTTATCAAAGGAGCAGAACCTTGGCTTTGGAATCTTCGGAGGTTTGGAAATGTGGAACCTTGGAATGATGCATCGGAATATCAGTGTTAGGGCGACGCTATTGGCAAGGTCACAACGACAAGATAATCCTATATTTATGAGCTGAAAGGGGATATTCCACCTGGTGTAACAGTAATCCTCAGTTTATACAAGGTCTACTACCAAGAAATACATGTAAAGCTCACCTGGTGTAGCGGTAATCCTCAGAGATCAAGCTGAGGAGTCACCGTCACACCAGGCACAACCCTATACCCTACTCCGGCGCTTATTACATAACCAAGAACGCGAAATGGAGATCATGTAAATGGGAAAAGATCGACCAAACCCTGACATCACCCCCCCCTCAATGCATGGCATCTCAACGTGGGCCTTGGAGAATAGGTTTAGTGAAAACATCCCATGAGATACCCTCTCATTCTATCCCATAAAGATGAGCGGGGAGGGGCTCTACTCAGTGCGACCCTCTCTCTATGATATAGTGGGAGAGTGAATTGGCAGACAGGTCGCATGAAGTTAAAGGTCTGGAACAGTGCCTCCTGTGTGTCCTCTCCTGCGTCATTACGAGACACTCCTCCTGTGAACCCTTCAAATGTGCATGGAAGCATGACAGGGTTGCCGAGGATAATAGGGTCTCCTAGGTCGTAGGACTGGCGAGCAGTACGCCTTTTCCACCAAGGAAGGGATAGAGTGGGTCGAGGTTTGGCTGGAAGGTTGAGCTGCTTTAGGTCCTCTGTGTCGATAGACCAGTGTGAGGAGAGTGGGGTAGTGACAGGTTGGAGAGGGATGAGGCTTTGTTGGCTGGACATGGTAATGTAGTGGAGGTGGTGGTTATAGGGCTGAAAGGACAGATAGGAATGAAAGGGGGTTTATATATGTGTCAATGAAATGAAGTGAAAACATAAATGGAGCATAAGTGGAAAGAATCAATGTCAGATGGGATGTCGCTTAGTTTGGGGGGGCAACTGGGTAACATGTGTTAGGAACCTCCCTTGTGTCCAATCGAAGAGATGCTATTTTGGGGCCTCGGTAAAGTTCTCTAGGGTTCGAAAGGGGAGGGACACGTATAGGGTGGCTGAGATACGCTGCAGAGCTTCTGGGTTTTGCCGATGAAATTCCGATACAAGTCATCTGGCCCCTGAGACATCCCTTACAGGTAGCCAGAGGTCATCTGCTGCTCCATAACCCTTCCAGCATACCAGATATTCCAGTCATCCTCTGTGAGCTCTGCTATCTAGAATCCTTTCAACCTCATACTCTGGAACTCCATCTCGGATGATAGGAGGAGGTGGGGGTTGAACATGTCGTTCAGGGATGGGATCCTCCTCATAGGGGCATAGGAGGTTGACGGAGAAGACTGGGTGGGTGCGGCCAAAGGACTGGGGGAGCTGGAGGCCATAGGCATTCCGTGAAACAACCTTGTTCACCACATATGGACCCAACCATTTGTGGTCTAGTTTCTTCATTGGATGAGTTGTTGTGATATTTTGTGCATTTAGCCAGACTTTATCACCGATCTTGTACAAGGGGGAAGCCTGTCGATGTAAATCATAGAATCGTGCCATATCATCTGCAGC
>QLPI01006884.1:0-15892 GCA_003314275.1 Chroogomphus rutilus | reverse complement strand
GCTGTTCGTCACAACAAGACTCAGTTGCAGACTTGTTAGTATGGATAAGATCATGTCCATTGTTTGAGGGGTTAGTTCGGAGATAGTGGCCGTTTTGTCCACAGCGGCAAGCTCCCCAAAACGGAACAGGACGTGACTAATCACCACGGGGATGGAATCATCTGCAGGTCGCAACGGGAGTCACTTTTCGGATCAGAACATCTTCATCGTCCAGGTGACGGATTACCACGATGGCAACGAACTCATTCAGCAGATGCCCTTTAAAGTTAAAATCGGCCATGATCTTAAGCGCAAGCGTTCTTTGTTTGTTCATCTGAGCAGTCTTGGGACTGGGGATGGTGGTTGTTTTTGCCTCGACTCATGGCATCTGTGAATCCGGAATGCGATAGTGATGGCCGTTTAGGACCACGAAAAAAAATTGAGGAGTCATTGGATCATTCATGAACCTAAGTGAGTCTTATGAGAATAAAAGGAGGATTGTTTTACCTTGAATTAAAACCAGCAGTGAGGGGATATATTTCACAACCCTCTGAAGCATTCAGATGAAGAATTCGCTTAGTTTACACACAAAAACGAGCCCTAGATGGTTATTGACCATGTTTATGATGCTATTCCCCAATGAACCATTTTATACAGTTGGCCTCTGTCTCGTGTTGAGTTGGTCTGCACCTGGTGAAGTAAATAGTCAGTCCTGTTTGCGGTCCGTATGTCTGCCCATCTGACCGTTTGATCAGCGCCTTGCTGTGTGCAACCACCGGTTCCACCCTCGGTCCTTTTAGGAAGTTACTATCTGTAGGTGTTGCTCCTTCACATATTCCTTTGGCACATCCTGTGAAATGTACTGTATGTCATCTCCTTCGCTGTTTATCTCTCTACCGCTCCTTCAACACTCAAGCCTAACCCCCTCAACAATGTGGTAGTCATGTCTGTGACTGGTAGGTCGTTGACATCGACAATAGCAGGTGTTGAGTGTGAAATCAGTAGCAATAGTACTTCATAGATATGTGTAGACCCGAATGAAAAATATGTGTGAATCGAAGGTTCGCAAAGATCGGTGAGTAGTGCCTGCCGGTCGCTGCGGGGCTTTGAACGTTGGGAGCGATCACGTGTTCCCACAGGTTGGTCGGTGTCTCTTTCTAGCAATCCTTAAGGGTATCCTGCATCCCGGAAGTCCAGCTAGAACAAGCGGTGGGGTGTGATCTTCGCAATATGCGTTCCTACAATGGATACTGAGAGTCAACCACAGAACTGTTGCCTGGTCCTGGCTAGAGAAGTTTTACCAGTGGCGAACTGGGAAAACATTTTCTCGGGGCCCATAACCTATTGCAGCCTTCAATAGGTTATGGTGTAGCGGTTATGCGCAGTAGCTAGATACAGAAGAACTCAGTGAACGGGCGGTTCACTGGTATGTACTATTACTATACCTAGATACAGAAGAACTACAATACCATTAGTATCTTTGTATCTAGGCGTGCAAACGGAATACGCACCTCAGTGAACGGGCGGTTCACTGAGGGGCAGCTTTCTAGTGATTCAAAATATATATACGGTCCCGGTCAAACATGACCGGGACATCCATTCCTTAGTGCGTTCGGTGCTTACTCATCTTAGCTCCAACACCCCCCCTTAAGCAGAACGCATTCCAACTATCGCGTGCAGGTATAGCACCTTGTGCCGAGGGAGGGCCTTCGTAAACATGTCCGCCGCCATTTCGTCCGTCGGTACGTAGTCGATGTGAATCAGTTTCTCGCGTACAGCTTGGCATATAAAATGGTAGCGGATGTCGATGTGTTTTGTCCGGGGATGGTACTCGTCGTTCTTGGTAATGGAGATGGCGGAGACGTTGTCAAGGTGGATGGTGACAGGTTTTCTGAGTGGTCGAGCAATTTCTGCAATGAACATTCGGATCCAGAGTGCTTCCTTTGCAGCGTGAGTTGCAGCGATATACTCAGATTCGGTAATTGATAGCGCAACAATAGGTTGCTTTTTTGAGCTCCAGGAGATGGCTCCTCCGTCGATCGTGAACACATATCCATCACTGAGTGTCTATGTTCCTGTGAGGCCCAGTCTGTGTCCGAGTATGCTTCGAGTCCCTTCCACGTTCCTCCAATGACAAGGCAGGTACCCTTTGTTCCCTTAAGATAGCGAAAAACTCTCTTAACCGCTTCCCAGTGTGCTCTCCCTGGGTTTTGCATGAATTGTGCCAGGAAAGAGATGGAAAAAGCGATGTCCAGGCATGTGCCTAGCACTGCATACATGAGGGATCCGATAGCCTCTCTGTAGGGTACATTTCACATCTCATCAAACTGGCGAGGGGTGGAAGGGGATTGGGACAGTGATAGTTTGTGGTGGGGGTCAAGTGGTGTGCTGAGCGGGTTAGCATCCTGTAAATTAAACCTCTCGAGTATTTTCTTGATATACGTGCATTGAGAGAATGAGATTGTGTGCATCTCACGGTTCCGCTTCACCTCTATTCCCAATAGCCAGCTCAAATCCCCGAGATCCTTAATTTTGAGAATGGTGTGCAATTCATCCTTGAATGTGCAGATCACGACCTTGGAGTTGCCGGCCATGGTGAGGTCATCAATGTCTATGGCAATGATGAGAGCATCCTGGCCGGCATATCTGTGGAATACGGTGTGTTCGACTTCGCAACATGTGAATCCAAACCTGTACATAATGCTGCACAGCATATTGTACCATTCCCTTCCCGACTGTTTGAGGCCATAGATCATGCGGTTGAGGCAGCAAATGTGGTGTTCTTGTCCAGGAGCTTCATAGCCTTTGGCCTGGCGCATGTAGACCGTCTCGGTAATTGGGGCATTGAGGTATGCACCATCGATGTCAGTCTGCTCAAGTTCCCAGTCGTTCCTGACTGCTATGGCAGCAATGATATGGATGGCAGAAAGTTTGGCAGTGGGAGAAAATGTCTCGTTGTAGTCTATCCCTTCTGTTTGGGAAAAGCCTTGCGCAACGAGCCTGGTCTTGTGGGCTACAATGTTACCATTCGCGTCATGTTTGTAGCAGAAAACGAGCCTGCTACCAACAATGTTAGCGCCGTCTGGGGGTTCTACAAGGTCCCACATGCATAGCATTACATGCTGGTCCAGCTCCCACTTGATAGATGCATCCCACGCCGGCCAGTCCTCACGTGAACACGCGTCGTCCAGGCTAACCAGGTCAACTCCCATGCTCTGGGTAGCCACCGCCATCACATGTTCCAGTGAGCGGTGCGTCACTCATTTATCCACCGCCCTGACCTCCTCTACCTCCTCCAGGACCACTAGGGCAATGTTCCTGGTGGGGGCAGGCAGCCCCTTAGGGTATATGGGGGCATTTGCATGGCTGGTGCTAGTGCCAGTGCCATCGGCGATCCCGCGCATGTATGCAGATGGCTTCCATGTGCGGTGACCCCTGCCGAGTAGATCTGTGTCCACGTCCGCATCCTCAAAACCTTCAAGCGGGTCTATGCATGCGTGACCTGGTGGGTCTGGTGGTAGTGGGGGTGGTCCTTGGCCATGATGGGTGCCGCTGCCGATGCCGATGCCTTTGTTGCTGTTGCCATGGCCGTGAGGGGTGCTACCGATGCTTCTACTGCCATGGGTGATAGACCCCCCCTCAGTAGTTGGTGTATCGGTGGGCATGACCAGGACCGGAGCATCAAATGTCACATTGCATTTGACGGTGATGTGACATTTTCTGGGCTAGTAAATTCTATGGCCCTTACTCTCGTCACTGTACCCCATCCATCTCCCCTCATCTGCCTTGGAGTCAAGTTTGCCAGCGTGCTCCTTCAGCACAAAAACCTTTGTGCCCCACTCTTGCAGGTCAGTTAGGTCAGGCTTCGCGCCATGTACAAGCTCGTATGGCATTTTGCCGTCAAGCACATGCGTGGAGGTTCTGTTTTTGAGCCATACCGCGTGTTGGACTGACTTGGTCCACAGCAACTTCGGTAGGCCAGCTGTCAGAAGCATAGCCCCAGTGTGTTCCAATAGTGTTCTATTCAGGCACTCCAACATCCCATTTTCCTGTGGTGTGTCATGTACGGTAAGACTCCATATGGTTCCTTTCGATTTAAGGTATGCCATGAACTCCTGAGAGAGATATTCACCCCCGTGGTCGGTTTGCAGGTGCTTCAACTCTGCACCATGCTGGGTTTCAACCCATGCCTCATACTGCTTATAGCAGTCAAAAGCTTCCCCTTTCCTTGCCATCGGAATGAGTTAATTCCACCTGTTGTGGTCATCGGTAAAGCTAACAAAGTACTCCTTGCCATCGTAGCTCTGGGGGTTCGCTGGCCCCCAGACGTCCGAGTGGACTTTTTCTCTGATTTTCATGGCCCGCAGTCCCTCTCGCATCTGTGGGACCGGCTTCTTCGTTGGCTTAGCTTGCACATATGCCATGCAAAAACCCAGCTGACTTGTTGCATCCAGCTCAAGTCCTGTGATAACGCCATCCTGGACAAGTTTCCTGGCAACCTGCGGGGATATGTGTCATATTCGGCGGTGCAGCTCATCCATAGTGAGTATCTTTCACGCTGTACTCGCCACCGCTGCTGTGGATTCATGCTCCACCTTGTACAGCCCGTTCGAGAGCGGAACCTGCCCAAGCAGCGTTCCTCATTTGTCCCAAATCAAGCACTTTTGGTCCTTTAATAGGACCGAGTACCCCACGGCATCGCAGCACGTTAGTGAGATTAGCATGAATGCAAGGTCAGGACAATATAACACATTCTTTAAGGTAATGTGTGTTGTTGTCTTCCCATTCGGGATTCTGATTTTCATGCTGCCTATGCCAACAGCTTTAAATACCGTCTTGTCAGCAGCATTGATTGCGTGTGGCGCAATCTCCTTGAAGGTGAGGAATCTGTATCTGCTCGGTGACATGTGACCTGATGCACCTGAGTCATAGACATCGACTTCCCATCCTGTCAATGCACTCGTTCCCTGGGCGAGCATGATCCCAGCAAACATCGTTGTAAAGGCAAACTCCTCGCCTTCTGCTACCGTGTTTGCTGAATTGCCTCCCTTCGTGTCTTCATCTTTTTTATCCTTTTTCTTAGCTTTAGAGTGGCAGTCTGCCTTCTTATGCCCCTTTTTTCCGCAATTCCAACACTCAACGTCAGTCTTTGTTGTGTTGGAGGTGCCCTTGCATGCCTGTGATTTTCCATGGCCTTTTGCTGCAGTGAGAGCATTCTCACTTGCCTTCAGTTGGTGCTCTTTGATGGTGAGTCATTTGAATTCATCGATTAACATACTGACCATCTGATCTTTGCCTTTGCGTGTGCCGCTGACATTGGAATCACGTTGATGAGTGGGCGGTACGACTTGGGGAGCAACCCAAGGATGACGGTAATGAGGTCATCATTGGTGAGTCCTGCGTTCATCCCAGCGAGCTGCTCCTGCATCCTCATAATCGCCTCCAGGTGCATACGGACGTTTGACTCGTCCTTGCACTTCATCTCGTACATCCGGCGCCGCATGTCGACCTTAATGGTGAGTGCTCTAGTTTCGTGTTTCGAGCATACAGCATCCCATACGTTCTTGGCTATAGGGAGGTTGCGGATTTCAATGAGGAGGCTGTCGGGGACTGTGGTAAATATTTGGGCCAAGATCATTCCCTCCCGCTGATTGTGATCATCCCAGCATCTTTCCAAGTCGTCCAGGTCCTCCTCCTTCTTCACCATTAGCTTATGGCCCTTGGGATAGGTGGGGATTGGAGGGGGGATTCTCGCGGTCCCGTCCAGGTGACGTTTGGCACTATGAGTCACAGACAGGATGGCTAACGTCTGACTTTTCCAGGTAACCCAGTTCATGCCATCCCTGGCCAGCTTCGGGACGACAAATGACTTGGAGGTGGGGGTTGACATAGTGGGCTCTGCGGGGCCCATAACCTGTAGCGGTTATACGCAGTAGCTAGATACAGAAGAACTCAGTGAAGGGGCGGTTCACTGGTATGTACTATTACTATACCTAGATACAGAAGAACTACAATACCATTAGTATTTTTGTATCTAGGCGTGCAAACGGAATACGCACCTCAGTGAACAGGCAGTTCACTGAGGGGCAGCTTTCTAGTGATTCAAAATATATATATGGTCCCGGTCAAACATGACCGGGACATCCATTCCTTAGTGCGTTTGGTGCTTACTCATCTTAGCTCCAACATATGGGCCCCGAGCAAATGTGCTGGCTACTTTTCCTGCCATGTATCTTAAATGCACGCGTTCTCGTCACTCACGTGTGACTCTTGTCACAGCGAGTCATTCCTGAGGTCATTCATATTAGTTGAAATATATGCTGAGTCGAAACCTCGATTGATCGAGAAATGGGTAGGATTGGAAGTGATCTATATTCTCATAACTATCTAGGGTTTATATGTAGATGAGTCATACTGCAGTAAGACAATGCCTTCCTAACGCGGTAACAGTGCTCTCGACCCTGATGCAGGGTTGCTTCCCTACTTTCTGATTGCCCTTCTACATCATCGACTGTGCTCTCAACTGAACTATGCTATACACCTAAATCTTCATCCCTTGACAGTGAGTACCCTCACCTAGATCCTATCCTGATTGGAAGCTCTTTTTATTTCGTGATCCTCTCCTCAAAAACAGCATGCATGCGTGGTTATCGTAAGTAGCTTCATCGTCCATCTGTTTCAAGTTGCAGTGTCACGTGAGTTGTATCGGTTATACGTCTGTAATGTCTTACTAATTGTCTGTGTAACTTGGATCGTGTTCCTTGGCTGTCCTTCCCATATGTGTCCATTCCTGGTCTCTCCTCTCTCTCTTCCCCTTCTGCCCCTCATCACAACGATTCATGGTATAGTTTCCCCTCTTTAACATTGTATAAGTAGTTTGGTTAGTATATCCAGTCGCTTTCACCCTGACCCACAACCATAGTTAATGGTGTGCTGGCTTATTGTGTGATGCAACTCGAGTCAATGTTGCATGTCTTGCTATTGCATCAAGTGGCATTTGTGCCTTTATTAATATTGAGTCCAATGATTGATTTATATCATCAAATTTCATTCTACCAATCCCAGACAATAAGACAGGTCTCTTTTAGGTGCTGGGTATGGTGGGTACCCTTTTTGATATTACAAAAGGTACCTTGGTTGAGCATAATGGCAAGTTTGAACATCTTGTGTGTTGTCCTGTTCTACTTTGGGACATTTTTCCATTGTTTTATCTTCAGCCATCACCTTTATATAGGACAAGGCAAAGTGGATCTTTCACATATGGTCTACTTTGAAATATAGTGCATTGTCCTTGAAGGTCAGGTAGAGCTCACACAGGAAGATATCAATCTTCTCTGATGAGCCATCAAATGGTTCTGGTCTTGCAATTTTGCCAGCTGATAGGATAGAGGGGGTGGTTGTAGATGCCAACTGGGGTGTTTGGGCTTGTAGTACCACTAGGTGCTGGGTAAGGTGGTGTGTCTGGTTGTTGACCATTGCAGTCAGGTCTGCATTGTTTTGCTACAGGCTGGCAAGAATTTGTTGTAGAAGATCGACATCCATGATAGGGTGTTGTAAAGATATGATAGTCTTAAGCTAATGTCAGCAACAACAAGAGCTTCAATACTTGGGAGCAGAAGAGTGAAATGAGCAATGATACTTGTCAGTGTATTGACCAGCTCAAGACTGAGCTTTAAATAATTACCTAAGAACTGTACATATAGTCTGGCAGGGTAGTAGAGTCCAATAACAAGCAATAGAGAGAGGAGTAGAGAAATCATGACAATTTCCTAAAGACTCAACTATACTATGGGATCTCCAAAGTCTGGCCCAGAGTTGTTAGGATCCTCCTCTTTGAACAAACTCTCTACCTCCTTACCCATCCTGTTTCTACTCAGCCCTGGTACCAGATCCATTACCCTAACACACCTCTCCCTCCCTGGGTGTCCAATCTCCTCCTTCTGACCCATGTTCCCTGGGTATCTGACTCCTTTCCTCCCAATGACTCTGGACCCTCCCATGACCCTGAGAACCCCAACCATCTGCCAGTATAGCATTCCACCTCTCCAAGGCATCTGAGCCCCACTTGGCTTCATTCCTGAGGTCATTGATAGTATTGATGATTTGGCTATGATGACCTTCAAGACAGACCAAACAGTCCTGGATCTCCTCCAATACAGTTACCATCTCTGCACACCCAACTTTCTTGAGGGAAGGAACCACTACCTCAAGCTTTGCCCTCTTTGATGAAGATACCTCAGGTACCTGCGTCTCCTCATGAGCCTACTTTTTATTAGAAATGCCCCCAACAACTGACACCCTATCTATTTCACACTTTCTCTTGCAGTTTTGACAGGGCAAACAGGATTTCACCAGAAAAGTCCAGACACACTCAAATCTTGTGACAATAATCACAAATCTTTCCTCCCCACAACATGGAGGACATCCTCTGGTTGGTAGCCTGATGATACATATAAATCAGGATGTTGCTGATTCAGATCCTGACAACTAGACTCGATGGGCCCAAGACCCACCTCCCTCCCGGTGGCCCACACCTCATGCACAAGATTGTTTTCAAAAAGACTTTTGAGCATGGGAAATTTTCCCCTCCTCCCTATGAGACTAGCATTTCTTCTCTGCCTCCCGCGCAGTGCTACTAGAACCTGCTACAAGCAAATCCATTGAAGAAATGGCTTTACTTTCTGTGAGAATCTCATGAGCTAGTGGAGAATCAATGTACAGAGTGAAAGAAACACTGATTGATGATGCAGGACTACCACCTGTCTGCACCCAGCTTTGACGGTGAATTATTCTGTTGTCCAAGAGTGTAGGTGCATCGATAATGAAAAGCCTAAGGCATGCAACCTCCCATCTTATGTATGTTGGCCACCATCCTGACATGCATCCTCATCCCACCCAAAGAGCAGCGGCATTTTTGTCAGAGGAATATAGAATGATGTTATCCATAACATTATTCAGTATTCCTCCGACAAACATGCCACTGCTACTACCTGTGACACCTGCACTTTCTGCAGCAGATGCTACCCTTCTCCAGCCCTATGTCTATAAAGAACACAAGAACTACTTTGGCCAAGAAATATCAATTACAAACCCCCTCATCACAATTTCCCCTGAATGCAAGCCCAGTGCAGCTCGTTCGCCCACGCGCAGTGCAGCTCGATCGCCCACGTCCAGTGCAGCTCGGTCGCCCACGTCCAGTGCAGCTTGGTGGCGCACGTCCAGCGCAGCTCCGTCGCGCACGTCCAGCGCAGCTCCGTCGCACACGTCCAGCGCAGCTGGGTCGTGCACGTCCAGTGCTGCTCGGTCGGGCACGTCCAGCGCAGCTCGGTCGGGCACGTCCAGCGCAGCTCGGTCGGGCACGTCCAGCGCAGCTCGGTCGGGCACGTCCAGCGCAGCTCGGTCGCGCACTTCCAGTGCTGCTCGGTCGCGCACATCCAGCGCTGCGAGTCCTACAGTTGTTGGCACCATCACAGCTGAATGGGACACAATTAGTGCTGCAGATGGTAGTATCCAGATGGTTGTTAGTAGTCAACTTGCAGCTGAGTGGGGGAGAGAAGTCTTTCTTGCAACCCCTACCGCCTGCGAGTTGAAAAGCACTCGGATCCTCCTGAACCGTATCCTCACACACACGATGGTAAGCGAGAACGTGAATTGTTGTTATCACGATAAATTTTTCTCACCTGTTCAAAAACACATCCGTCTCATCTAGCATCCAGAAGGGTGTAGATGCGCACGATAGGATGATTTCATGAACAATCGGCGGGCTCCTGGCACCACGTGGGGTTCGACGTATTCCGTTGCCAGCTTAGTGGACGTGAATAGACGGGATGGCGTATGTGGTCACAAGGGATACGAGTGGATTCACTATGGACACGTGTTGGAAGGTGGCAGAGGGACTATTCCGGTCTCCCATCGATCCATTGGTAAACAAGGTGGCAATCGACTTGAGGCGCGATAATCTGACGATAAAAAATAGAGGGAGTTCAAGGTGGTTAACATGATGGGGTTCACTTTCTGGTGGGGATCGCACTATTAACTCGGTCGCTCATTATATATCACCCCGCGCGGAGTTTCAAAGCATAGGTGGAAACCTCGAGCTCTATTATTATCATCCCCAAGTTATCCAGTTGCTATTCGCTTACCTCTGATATTTCAGTGCCACTCACACCTATCGCTTTTATTTTATCCAGCTACACCAAAGAAGTGGCCAATCTCGCTCTCCGACTGCCATAGCCCGCACTAGCAGCACTTGAATCCTTCATCAGGTTGAAAGGAGGTCCCTCTCATTGGTTAATTGGTAAATGAAGTTTTTTCTAGAATGTTCTTTTCCCGTGTCCGCTGTCAGGATCTATACACACGAATTATATAATTGACTGCTTCTCCATACTTTAGATTCACAGCCTTCTTCTTTCTCGCATACGTTGGGCCTTCACTCTCTCATAACAAGTTTCCCAGGCCTCGCGTACCTGTCCAGATCGCGACCGTACCGCCGTTCCTATACATTACAATCCCGATCCTTGGGACGTTCCTAGCCGACATTGTTTTTCCACGAGGATCGCTTCGCGCGTCAACCTACGCAGTTTGCGGAGTTCGTTATGAATCAATATATGGCGTCTCTATTCACTATTAATATATTTTGTGTGTGATGTATTTGACAGCCAAACTTGAATTTAGATCTGTCACTTTTTGTTTCAGATCGTGCAGGGTTTATATTGCACTGCTTCTCTGTTACGGACACAAACGCGAGGTTTGCTATTCTTGGACCCTTTGTTGTCCTTCACCTCGGTGTTCTCCCTCCGTGGCTAGGTATTACCGGTGTACCGGTCACTCATATTGAGAGGATTACACGCTGATGGGCTTGTTCATCGAAAGAGCCAACCCTTCTCTGCAAGTCGTCATCATATCTGTAGTCTACTGGCTCCGCTCATATCTCGAGTTTCTTGAGCTTGCGTAAGAGCATGTTGATGTACATCTTGTCCTCAAGCCTTCATTTCCCAGCTACGCGCTTCGTTTGATCCACGAAATTCCAAGTGTCGGTCTAGCCTCTGGTTCAGAATTTATTTTCTTAATTTAATTCATTGTTTATTTGTTTGCTTTTTGTTTTCTTCCCCCCGGTCCCGGATCAGGATTTGTCCTGGTGCTAATGTGTCGATGACAACAATGTTCCGTGATGTTCCTTGGATTATTGCATTGTTTGTAGTGGTTTGTGGCTTGTCGACATCGTTTTATATTGTTAATTTCGTCTTGTGAGTGCCACATCATCTACCTCCTTCCACCAATACATTATTCCCCCCCCCTTCTGTCGCAGTACGCGCATCGCTGGCGACACAGCACACTCGCGACCACCACGGGCTAGCCTCCGCCAAAGCACCTGTACCTGATAAGTATATGCTCAGTGGTTCAAGTCAAATAGCCTCATGAGCCAGATAAGCTGATTTCTGTGTGCCATTCATGGTGGATGACACAGTGATGGTCGTCAAGACATCAAATATTCTGTTTGCGCAGAATTTCGTTTTTGTCCTCGCGGACTTCCCGTATTTCAGCATCCAGACCTCGGGCGCCGTTCTCCACGCCAAGTATCAATGCTAGTGTATCCATGGCGTCAATGCACTTATTACCTTGTTTGTGATATCTTTTGTCCTGTATCCTGTCAATATCCTTCTGCTTATTAACATCGTTTTGTAGCTGTAGCCTCGTCTACGTCCCTTCACCATAAAATATTCTCCTCCCCACGAACACAGTGCACAACAGGACAGCCTCCACCATGGCACCTGGGACTGATAAGGATAAACTCAGCGGTTAATCAGACCGGCGCAACGAGTGCAAAAAACCTTATTCTTCGTGTCCTTGTGGTTGACGACATGGTCCACGACACGCACTCATGGCCCTAAACCAAATATTTTATTTATTTTCTGGATGGTTATCCCTCCCCAACATTGCACCTGATTTTGGGGGATCATGTCCGGGCTCCTATCCTGGCCTGGTCGGGAGAATGTAGTCTCATTCTTCCTGTCTCTCTCCATATAGTCTACACCACCAATCAGTTTTTCTGATCACGACTACGGGTCGACCCCCGACCATATCACCCGTTCTAACCGTACACTAAAAGGTTCAAATGGGAGAATATTGACCCGGATAACCTGCCAAGGTGAGCTTATTTATCTGCCCCACCCGTGGTAGACAGCACGTACTGGCGGTCCTCATGATAATAAGTCCGACGGAATACCAATTGAAACACTTATCTCACTCATATAAGCTCCAAAAATACCCACCAAGAGGTTACCACCTCATGTAGGCTACACACCATTCATCCCTATCAATGCAAAATAATAACCATCGTTCGTCTGCATCTCCTCTGAATCTCAACATGAAGCTTGAACTACTGTTTTCCTTTCTCTTTCTCAAGCATCAGGATTCAGCAAGCTGCTAGTGGATAATCCACTCATTTCGAATACTTCCTGCGCTCCAGGTCCAATTTCTCCCTTTAGCTCCATTGTCGCAGCCCTGCGTCACCTGGAATACTACAGCACAGCGATATAACGACAACTACCCACAATTCCTGAGTTCCACTCATAATGAACGAGATGTGGGCTCTGGAGGTGAATTCCAAGCTGGGTTTGCGCAGATCCCTGCCTTTTGTTCCACACACCAATACCCACGGTATGTTCGACCGATCTCGTAAACCGGAAGGATAAATTCATACCGGACTTTATCATGATACAGGCAACAATCTTGCCTAGTGTGGAGTCTACGGTCTCTTGTTTAGAGTCTCCTGTCGATGCCGTCATCCCTTCTGGGTCTGAATATGAACCTTGGACTATTGGTTCCTCCTTACATTCTCTCATATATTACAACACAGCCGGCTGACGACGGCTACTCCACTCCTTAAAACACTTCGTCCACTCTGCGGTTGATTTACTGCCATCAGTTCCGTTTGTGCGAATCCACGACGCTTGGTATACTACAACACGGCTATATGGCGGCTGGTCCCAGGCCGCTACACAGGCCGCTCGTACCTGTACCAGATAGGGATGCGTCCAGACTCCATGCAATGCCTTTTTTTACGTCCTTTCCACCACCACCAACAACCTCTACTGGTGACGAGAAACCTTTCAGGACACATATCTGAGAAATGTTGGTTCGAGGGTGAGGATACCATGTTAAGTGTCAGAATGGGTGGTACCAGTTTCGATTTCACCGTGTCATCTTTCCCATACATCCCGTCGTTCGGGACATTTTCTCGATCCCACAGTCATTGGATGACGAAAAGAACGTTGTGAAGGCGCCTCTCCAAGACTACTCCATCCAATCGTCACTGCGATCTTAGGAGCACTGGACTCTCCACGGTTCGTCGTGGATATGTATCCTTCGTGAATCAACACTCTCCGTGTCAAGAATAGCCCAGGTTGTGAGTTTCGAAACTACATTAGAATTCTTCCAACTCTCTCACGAGTGCCAGTACATAGGGTTACAACAAGTGATGAAGCTTCTGGAGCGTTGGCCACTCAAACGTTCCGAATATCTTTCCCAGCTCATGTATATTGGAGATGGAGGAGATCACTTACACCACGCCTCGAAGCTCACCGAGACCGCGCAACGCTGCCAGATCCACGAGGTTCTCCAGACCGCATTCTACAAGCTTGCGCGTGCTTGAGGGACGAGATGGGAGGAGATCGCACAACATCCTTCTTCTGACAATTCAATGGGACTATCGGTTGGCCGTGCGTGCTGCGAAAAACGATTGAAGTCGTTGAATTTGGACACAAACAATGCAAGTACTAAGGACAGGTCTAAAATTTTTATATATCCATTGAATGCATACAGACTATAGGCCTCACCTTTGAACCAAATTTTAAAGACTGGGGTTTCGCTTTCGTGGAACACTTCTCCTTGCTTTGGGACAGTTTCTCCCGAGAAAGGTTGTGGTGCAATCTCCTCCCATCTGATCTCTCAAGCTCGTAGAATGCTGTGGGGAGAAGCTCGTTGACCTGGCAGTGTTGCACGGTCTCGATATGCTTCAAGGTCTCGTGTATTATATCCCCTCTACACCCAATCAAATGCGATCAGGGAAAGATATTAAGGGCGATTGAGTGGCCGGTGCTCCAGAAGATTCATCTTCATCATTTCTGTAACCCCATGAATTGGGACTTATGAGGAAAGCCATAAGTTCCAAATACCACATCGCAAGTCACAATATGGGCTACTCTTGAGACAGAGTGTTTGGTGAATTAATTGTCGAAAGGTGTATGCACGACGAACGGTCCACAGTGAAGTGCACACCTTAGAACACAGTGACATCTTGCACTGAGTGGTCATTGAGAGGCACGTCGAAGTTTCGCTATCTGATGGCTGCGGGATCGAGAACATGTCATGATTGACGGGACTGTGTATTGTTAAGATGGCACCGTGAACTTGAAAGTGGTGTCTAGTGCGATCCTCTGCGACACTTAAACCCACCGTATGGCCTTCCCCGAATCATAATTCCTCGGATCTTATGGGTATTAAAGTGGTTGCTCATCACGAGTAGAAGAGTTGTTTGGCGTGGAAGAGATGGGACGCATCCTATCATGAATTATAAAGTTTTGCGGCGGATGAAAGGTCAGGATAAAAGAGTATACGAGATCGGAACCATGTTTATAATGAACTTGTAATATATATATATATATGACATCTATGACATCTATGACTGAGGGATGAAGTCGTGCCGCGTCTAATCGAGCATAAACAAAAAAAAAAGGACGGACGGGACGGAGTTCCTCGAGGCAATCAATAATGCAATGTTACACAGAAATTAGCTTATCTGGTTCATGAGGCTATTTGACTTGAACCACTGAGCATGTACTTATCAGGTACAGGTGCTTTGGTGGAGGCCAGCCCGTTGTGGTTGCGAGTGTGCTGTGTCGCTAGCGATGCGCGTACTGCGACAGAAGGGGGGAGGTCTCTCTCGTTCGTGCGTGATTGGGCAAGCAAGTTTTATTGCTGTCGCCGCCACTCTCTTGCGCGGCCGGACAGACCCGGGCCGTGCTCAAGCCGGTGGAAGCAAGTAACTAACTAAACATGCTAACTAATTTTTTATGGGGAAGTGGAAAGGGTGGGTAAAAATAAAACAGAGGAGACTCGAAGACTGTGTCTATTGAGTGCTCTTGTGAGAAAATGCCAGGTGAATTAAGAAACAGGGCTCTGTACCTATCGAGTGCTCTTGTGAGAAAATGCGAGGTGAAGGAACGCTATACTAGTGTGTGTTTATATACCTAAATCTTTGTGGACGGTGTGGATGTTGAACAAAAAGGATATTGGACAAAAAGCGGATATCGAAACAAGGGTTATACTTTCACATGCCTCCTCTAGAGAACCCGGACAAAGGCATTTGTCCGAAACAATTGTATCATCAAGATAAATGCATGCATTCCTGTGAGTGTCCTTTCTTTTTATTCTATATTCTGACATGTTCATGTTCATTAGGAAACACTAATCACAAGCTTGTATATGAATTATTTTGATCATTAAAACTAAAAAGAAAGGACACTCACAGGAATGCAAGCAATAATTGCATGCATTCCTGTCAGTGTCCTGTCTTTAAGGGGGCATAGAAACATTTGGGGCAAAACGCAGCAGACCGATAGATATACCATCAGAGCTAATACCACCTGATGAGGAACATGGTCAGAACAAAAAATCAGAAGAAAGGAAGACACGCACAGAGGAATGCGCGCAGCAGACCGATACATATACCAGCAGAGCTAATACCACCTCACGAGGAACATGGTCAGAACAAAGAATCAAAAGAAAGGAAGACACGCACAGAGGAATGCGCGCAGCAGACCGATACATATACCAGCAGAGCTAATACCACCTCAGGGGGGACATGGTCAGAACAAAATATCAAAAGAAAGGAAGACACGCACAGAGGAAT
>QLPI01006877.1:0-22360 GCA_003314275.1 Chroogomphus rutilus | reverse complement strand
AACGATGAGCCAAATGTACCAGACCGAGACCATGTACTGGCGAGGGATGACTTGTCACTGGTATGTGGGACTAAAAGGCAAGGGTTGTTCGGTCGGTACTACCGAGTGAACTGGAGCTTGGTATCGGGGGCTTGACAGACCGTCTCGTTCCATCCACTGGGCAGATTGTATGGACTTGGCATGCCCCTGCTGGAGTTCCATAATAGCCTTGGCTACTGGATATTCTGGGCCCAAGGACCAAAGCTTCGTTTGTATGTCTAGGAGGATATCTCTTTCTTCTCTGACTGCCATAATTCCTTCCAGAGCTTGGATTGTGAACAGCTCTGGTTGGAGGAGGATCATATTCTCATTATCCTCTGATCCAGATCCATGGTCTGATCTTCTTGAAAGTGCATCTGCCTTGCCCATACTTCATCCCGGTCAGTGATAGAGTGTGAAATCGAAGCAGGATAGAAAGAGGGACCACCGGGCCTGCCTTCGGTTCAGCTTCTTAAAAGTCCGGAAATATTCTATATTTTTATGGTCTGTCCAGACCTCAAACTGGAGTTGAGTTCCTTCTAGGAAGTGCCGCCATTCCTCTAGTGCTTGGATGATGGCCTGTCATGGATTTCATAGTTTCTTTCTACTGGGCTTAGGCGTTTGGAGAAGAAGGCAATTGGATGCCATATTCCATCCTCCGGTGACTATTGTGAGATGGTGGCCCCTGTGGCAAAGTCCGAGGCATCTGCTTCCACTCTGTATATCTGAGAGTCATCTAGGAATGTCAGTATCGGTGCCAAGGTAATGAGTTCCTTCAACTTCCCAAATGCTGCTTCCTCCTCCTCTCTCCATCTCCACTGTTCCCCTTTTTTCGTGAGATCAAAGAGCAGTAAGCATGAAGGGAAAAGTCCTTGATGAAGCATTGGTAGAAATTAGCAAATCCAAGGAATGACTGGACTTCTTTTCAGTTTTCCAGAGTTGGCCGCTCCATCACTCCTTGGACTTTGACTGGGTCCATTTCTACCTTCCCTTCTGATATAATGAGTCCTAGATACTCGACCCATGTCTTTTCAAACTCACACTTTTCCTTCCGAAGGTAGAGTTTTTGTTCTCAGAGGTGTTCTAACACCTGGTGTGTGATCCTCCAGTGTTCTACTAAGGTCTGAGAGTAGATGAGGATATCATCAATTTATATGCAAATGAGTCCTCCCAAGATGAGTTCTTGGAAGATATCTTTCATCATCATCTGAAATGTGGACAGACTGTTTGTTAGCCCAAAGAACATCACCAGTGGATCAAACAGTCCTCGATTCATCCAAAAGGCGGCTTTCCACTTGTCCCCTTCCTTGATTTGGACATTGTTATATCCCCATCAGACATCCAATTTCATGAAATACTTGGCTCCCCTGAGTTGATTTACCAGTTCTGGAATGAGGGGGAGTGGGTATTGGTTCTTCACTGTCATCACATTCAGCTTTCGGTAGTCCTGAATGAGTTGGAGGGATCCTTCCTTCTTTTTAATAAAGAAGACTGGAGATGCCATTGGAGATTTGGAAGGTCGGATGCACCCTGTCCGAAGGTTCTCTTAAATAAAGATGTCTAGTTTGGCTTGTTCTAATGGGGACATGGGGTACACCTTGCAGTTAACCAGACTAGCCTCCAGTTCTAGTTCAATGGCATGATCCCAGATCTTCCTATCAGGGAGCTCATCGAAGGATTCTTTGGCGAAGACACTCTCAAAATCTCAGAGATATTCCAGAATCTCCACCTCTACTCAGACATTCTTGTAGTGGGCCTCTGCCAGCCTCTGGGAGGTGGTCTGCATGGCTCGGACATGTTCTTCCTTGTGCGGGAGTATCACGCACATCACTCTGTCCCCATGCTCCAGACCATCCAATGGGTCTTCCTCTTCCCCTCCCCTCTCATTCACCTCTGCACTTCCTTCCTCCAGACCCTCTTCTTCCAGGAGCTTTGGAAACAGGCCAGCCCGACACTCATGGATCTGTCTCTTCAGCATCTGTTCCTTCTTGCGTTCATTTCACACCTCTGCTTGGAAGGCATGACACTTTGCCAGACACCAACTCATGCTGATCTTCCAAGTTTGCCAGTTGATTTCGGAGTTATGTTCTTCCAGCCAGGTAAAGCCCAGGATAAGGTCCTGTTTTCCTAAGCTGGTGACTGAAAATGAGGTGTGTTTTGTGTGCCCATTCACTTGGAGGATCACATCAATGACTTCCCTGATGGCTCCAGCTTCGTTCAGTGATCCATCTACATTGTAAACTGGGATGGGCCCCTGTAGTCTCTGAGTGGTGAGATGGTGTTTCTCTACATAGCCTCTGTCTATGAACTGCCCAGTGGCTCCGCAATCTATAAGAGCGGGTCCTAACTTGACCTCTGCTGTGTCTGTTGTTTGAATCTCTACCTTGATGATCAGGGATTTTGGACTTGGGGTGGTGGTGACTACATACTTCTTTGGAAGTCACTTCTCCTATTTCTGGAGCTGCATCCGAGGTCATTTTGGTGGAGTCTCTGATTTTTGTGTGTCTTTAGGTGGTTGCTCTTTTGAGAGGGAATGTGCAGAGATCATGTCACTTTTTTCCTCCAAACATGAGAACCTATTATGTACAGGCAGTGGGGGCACACGATTCACCTACTGCCATCTCCAAAATCCTCTCCCTCCCCTCTTACTTTCAACTTCTCAGACACCTTCAAGATATCCGATACCCTTGTCGCTGTCACTTCTGTTGTTCCTGTGAGGTTTAGGAGCTCTGGGAGTAGTTCCAATTTTTCTTTTTCACTCATGGTATGGATGTCAAAGGATAATGGACAGTCCCACACATAGTGTCCAGGTTTTTGGCATCGGTGGCAGACTCAGATGGTGGAAACCTTGGTTCAGGTTCAGTCTACTTCCATTGGGACCAGAGTATCTTTTTGTGTAACTGGTGAGAGTGCTGGGGTTCATCTAGGGAATAGCATGGGTTCGGCCAACCTGGATGGGTCACCGGGTCGGGTGCCCTTGGGTGCGGGTGCGGGTCAAGCAGAGAGCACCCGTGACCCGGCCCAACCTGGGGCGTCAATCATGTACGCGTGTGCATGCACGCGTATGACACCCAACCGGGCACTCGCTCCTGTCGTACATGTGTGCGTATGGCACGTTCGTGCGTGCGCATACAACGCATCTATGTCGGCGCATTCAAGTCGGCGCATACGCGTATGGTGCATATGAGTCGGCGCGTACGCATACGGCGCGTTCAAGTCGGCGTGTATGCATACGGCGCGTTCAAGTCGGCGCGTTCAAGTCAGCGCATACGCGTACGGCACGTTCGAGTCAGTGTATACGCATACGGCGCTTTCGAGTTGGTGCGTTCGAGTTGGCGCGTACGCGTTCGGCGCGTTCGAGTCAGCGCGTACGTGTACGGCACGTTCGAGTCGGTGCATACGCATATGGCACGTTCGAGTCGGCACGTGCACGTATGGCACGTTCGTGTTGGTGCGTGTGCATATAGTGCGTTCGTGTCGGCGCAAACACGACGTATAACACGAACATGCCACAGGCGTGTGGGTGTGCTGCGCACCCGACACCCGTCGACCTGTGGGAAAAAACCCTTGGGTTGATGGGTTTGGGTTTCCCATGGGTCGGGTGCGGGTCACCCACATTTGACCCGTGGGTGACCTGTGCCATTCCCTAGGTTCATCGGGGTAATTCTGGGAATCGGGGGAATAACATTGGCACCTTTGGAGTTCCCAAGACTGATCCAGGGGGCATGCTGGTTAGGCAGGTAGAAGTCCAAGGTTGGCTGCGGTGGTTTCTGTAAGATGGGATAGGCGCCCAAAAAAGTGCTGAACCGGTGAAACTTGAAACTGCCTAAGAAACACTTTGTTGGCTTCTTGGTCCCAGGCAACCCTCCATGCTGCCTCATACCATCCCTTGGGATTGTCAAAACTCGCTGTTCCACTTCCTAAGAGGGCAACTTTTGTCTGTATCCTCGGTTTGAGGCCTTGGCGGAACTTGATTATGATCATCTTATCATTGTGGTATTCTGCGAGGTCCACCAGCTCTGTGAATTGGTTGATGTATTCTTCTACGGAGTCTCTGCCTTGGTACCAGAGCCCATTCCTTCTAGTCATGTGAGGGCAGAGAGTTGCTCATTCTTTGGGCAGAAGTTCCGTACAAAGTCCGATTCAAAAGCCTTCCAATCCGAGTAGTGGGGATATCTGTTTCTTTCGCTTTGGAGTACTTTGTTCACAAAGCAGGCTGCCCTGTCAGATTTGAAGTAGGAGAGAGCCCAGTGTATCTGGGCCTGGATGTTAGGGAATTGATCTCCACAGATTACAAAGTAAATGTTACATGAGTTGAGGAAGGCCCTCCCTTTCTCCCTATCTCCATCAAAGTCAGACAGTGATGCAGGCCAAACCCTGGAGTTCCCTTGTAGGATGGTGGTGTTCCGAAGGTCCAAAAAATGTGTGCTCGGTGTTGGGTCATCTTCTAAGTCTTTGGGGTTTAACCCTTGGTGCACGGAGTTGTTTAGTTTGGCCATAATTGCCCTGAGGGCTTCACTTATTGTGGCATTTGCTGTTCAGTTTTCAACCAATTTTTGCTCTAACCTCTGCAATCGCACTGGGGGTGAGACTAGTGGGAATATCTGTGGCTTCGGCTACAGAGGAGGGAGAGTCTGGTGTCAGGTATGTCCAGGAGTTGGTACTCTCTGAGTCTCTTCGGTTGAGTCCAAAGCTGCCTATGACTGTGCTGCAACATGGCTCTCAGTCCTTATTGGGGAGACTTTCCTGCTGTAAGGGCAACCCTTCAGCATCCACTGGAGGTATCTCACAGGAGAACTAAGCAGGGGGAATCCAAAGCTTAATTATAATTACTACCTACATACATGTGGGTCTCTCACCTAAGTAGGGGGAATCCAAAGAGGAAAGTCTAAGGATCCCGCTGCTGGTGAACCCTTCTTATACCCTTTTATGTAAGTGGTCTGTGCACTAGCTTACAAATAAATACATCGGAGTTTGTACAGCCAACCTCCTGGTGCTAGGTCCGAGGTTCAGGTGCTTATTCTGGGTTCTAGTTCCCGTGCTAAGTCCCTTCCAAGTTCCCACTCGGTAATCCCTCTATTCTGGTCTTTTGATATCAGAGTTTGAAGCAGAGTCCAAGATAGGACTTCAGACATGGGTCTGGACTCGGAGAGGGTCATCCCTGACAATCAACCTAAGATGAATGTTCAGAGGATGGATCTATACAGTGCAAGTGTGAAAATACCTAAGAAAAATGTTCAGAGGATGGATCTGAACATTTGTCTTACATAGTTATCCTATTTATACCTATAACTTGGTAAGAGATCCCCATAAATGAAATAGAGACATGTTTTGAATTTGTCAAGTATATGTACCGAGACCCGTTTATTCAGCAGTGCCGACTGAGCAGCCATCCTATGTCCACATCCAAGAGACCACGCCGCATGCATATCACTTGGTATGCCGGTCTTGGCTTGGCACACCCACCACCTATATGCCTACTTCTCACCCCTCGGTCCATCTCACCTAGGGACTCCTGTCCTTGTATTATCCTCAGCCATGACTCCATTGTTTTATAGTTGGCCACTCCCTATTGTCCTATCCTTGGTCACACCTCTATTATTCTATCCTTTATTGTCTTATCCCCGTTTTGCATTCCCTCATTCTAATTTTACTCATTGTGGACAATAACCACATGCTCTGCATACCTTGTTGTCTCACATTCCTTATTCCACATGTCGCTTCTTAACCTATATAAGTAGGACATGCATGTACATATTTCCTCATTCTGGGTATCGACTAGGCTTAGGCCCTTCTACCTTCTTCCCCTCTGTGAAGTCCTCGACTCGGGCCGGCATCACCAGCATCCTCCCGAGTATCTGTCTGTTGCAAATCGGTGGCACACACAGCAAGTAGAGCACAACGCACGAGTATGTTGAAGCCAATGCCACTACTCTTGGCCTGCAGGACTTGGCCATTGTCCGCCCGACACCCTTCGGCAGTACTGAAGTCCGTCAGTATCCAAAGCTTGACAGAATTCCAAGGTGTCATTTCCCCTGATACCCCAGATTAATCACTTAAACATTGTGCTTACTATTCTTCACAACACTCCCCCACGGTTGAGTTATCAATTATTCCCAAACATTTCATGAGGAAATGATATTGGTCATGTGGGAAGGATTTTGTGAACATATCAGCAACATTGTCCTCGGTGCCTATAGGTGATACATTGAATGTCCCATTGGAGACAGCATTTTGGATATAGTGGTGACAAATGTCTATGTGTTTCATTCAACCATGGTGAATAGGGTTTTCCATTAAGGTATGCCAATTTTATGTCAATGTGATGGATACCTAAGTCCCAGTGTGTTGCAATTGCTAGCAATAAGCATAATGAGTCCAATCTTGCAACAGGGGCAAATGTTTCATCATAGTGAATGCATTTGGTCTGTGAGAATCCTTTGGCAAAAAGGTAGGCTCAGAAGCATGCAATAATTCCTTGGGTATCTCATTTTGTCACATAGACCCATTTGCATTTAACGGGTTTTTAGTCCTTTGATAGGTCACCCAATACCCATGTATCATTGTCAGTGAGGCATTTCTTCTCAACTTCGATGGCAGTCAGCCATTGTGGTGCCTCTTTTATCGAGAGAGTGTATTCATGTGTATTTGGGTCCCCAGTGGGTGTGACAAGGACAGCTGCCAGGTATGCAATGACACTATTATTCAAGATAGTGATAGCCAGTATCCATCACTGGATTTTATCTGGACTTGCTGTCAAGCTTCAGTAATGCTGAAGATGCGGGCAGAGAGTGGCCAAGTCCTGCAGGCCAAAAGTAGTGGCTTGGCTTCAATGTACTCGTGCATTGTGCCCTACTCTCCATGCATGCCACCAATTTGGAACAGAAGGGATACTCGGTAGAGTGCCAAAGGCGGTGGCCCGAGTAGAGGACTTTTACAGAGGAAAGGGAAGGTAAGGGGCCTAAGCCTAGTTGATACCCAGAATGAGGAAGTATGTACATGCATGTCCTACTTATATAGGTTAGGAAGTGACATGTGGAATAAGGAATGTGGGACAATAAGGTATGCAGCGCATGTGGGGGTATTGTCCACAATGAGCAAAAAATAGAATGGAGGAATGTAAACGGGGATAGAACAATAAAAAATAGGATAATAGGAATTCAGTCAAGGATAGGACAACAGGGAGTGACTAACTATAAAACAATAGGGTTGTGGCCAAGAATAAAACAATGGCAAAATATCCCAAAGTAGAATGGGTCGAGAAATAAGGAGTAGACAAGGCAGGATTGGTAGATAATGAGTGGGGAAGAGTGGATGAGAGATGGGGAATGTGTGGTCACTTGCATGTGGAATTGGACTGATTGTTTGGTCAGCATTGCTGAGTTACCGGGTGCTTGGTATGTGTACTTGACACTTGCATTCAAAGGATATGGTGCATGGCATCATCCTTCAAGCCATCAGGAGCATTGAGATGCTTGTGGAAGAGACACTGGTTCATCTGGTAAAGTGTCAGGAAGTGCTGATTCATCAGGTAAAGGGTTAGGAGGTGGAGACTCAGCTGTAGCAGGAGATAGTATATCATCTTCATCATTAGTATTAGGTAGGATCAGGTCAACCATTTGTTGTGTAGGATATTTTATGACTACCTGAGGTTGATATATTAGTTCAGTGTTTTTGAGAGGAAATGTGGATTCCTCAAATACAACATCTGTGCTGATGACCGTTGACTTTGACATTGGGTTCCACAACTTATAGCCCTTTGTAGAGTTATTATAACCTACAAAAATGAGCTTTGTAGATGTCAGATTGTATTTCCTTCTCTGTGCAGTAGTATGGGCATATGTGAGACAGCTGAATGTCTGTACATATGAGAGATCTGGTGGCCTTTTTAATAAGCATTCATGGGGTGATTTGTATTCAGTAACTCACGAAGGTCCACAGTTCCAAACATGAGTTGCTGTGTAACAGCAAATTCCCAGAAACCTGGGAACATACCAGCATCATGCAACATTGTTTGAGCAGCCTCATCTATAGTGTGATTTCTATATTCAGAAACACCATTTTGTTATGGTGTCTGTGGTACAGTTAATTGATGATTTATTCCATCCACTTCTATGAAATTAGTGAATCCCTTCAACAGGAACTCTCCCTCATGATATGAACATGTTGCTCAAAGTTTCCCATTGTAGTATGTTGAGACTAACATGTGAAACTTCTTGAAGCATTCAAAGGCATCACTTTTTGTTGTCAGAAAGAAAGTCCACTTGTAGCATGTGTAATCATGGACAATGATATAATGGTAGAAGTGTCCTTGTATAGATCAGGTTTTCATAGGACCTGCAAGGTCCATGTGCACAAGGTCAAAAGGATTGGTAGAGCGATGATTTGAGGCTGAAAATTGACATTGTATTGACTTGCACAATAGACACCCTTCACAGATAGAAAGTATACATTTTTGATGTTGAAGTGATGACCATGATAGGTGACTAAGGCATGCATGAAGAATTTCAACAGGAACTTTGGTGGTTATTGAACTAACTGTGGAGGGTGAGATAGAAATACTGGTCCAGTAATGACTTCCATAAACCTTTGCTTCTAGATAAATGTCATTGTCTTTGAAAACTGTCGCATTATCACCTGAAAAAGTGGTGAGATAGCCTTTTTTCCTGATCTTGAGAATAGAGAAAAAATGACACCCGATGTTTGGAGAATGCAAAACATCTTCAAGGATGATCTGTTTTATGACTCCTCTAATCTGTGTTATTCCTTTGTCTATCCCAACTCCAATGTAAGTTGTGTGAGATTTTCTATCTGCAAACCATGCAATCTGTGGGGCAGGGAGGTGACAATATGTTGTGAAATCATTCCTGTCAGATGTGATGTGGTGGGTACATCCTGAGTCTAACATCCATTTGCTTTCACATGGAATGTAAAAGCAAATGGTTTTGGCAGTGGTTGTGGTAGGTACATCACTCATACTACCAGGCATAGAGTTAAGAACTTTGGTTATGATTGCATTGACTGACATGGTATTCTCCTTGGGGTTTTGTCTCTCCTTTCCCCTTTTCCCTTTCCTTTCAGCTTGGGCCTCTTCTTGTGAGAGACCATGTTCCTTTCAGTGACAATCTTTTTCCCAGTGCCCTGTTCCTATATAGTAGTTACATTTGTCCTTTGAGTATGTTAAAGTTT
Source organism: Chroogomphus rutilus (assembly GCA_003314275.1). NCBI lineage: Eukaryota > Fungi > Basidiomycota > Agaricomycetes > Boletales > Gomphidiaceae > Chroogomphus > Chroogomphus rutilus. The sequence continues at coordinate 13,153 of QLPI01006877.1, read as the reverse complement.
TGTTGATAGCACTAATATTGGATGATGAACCCTGACATAGTTCTTCAGACATTATGCATGACTGTACATTGGCAATTACTGCTGGATTCACTATCATGAAGTTGATGGTGGCAAGTAGAGTTTGTTGGACAACTTTATAGGTGTTGGGGAGGGACTGAAGAAGTATCATGCATGACATGGAGGAAATCACTTATTGCAATACCAGCTTCTTGAATATGTGATCGCAGTTCTGACAAGTAGGTGATCTGCTGTGTCAAAGGAGCATTGGAAAGGAAGCAAGTGGCTGTATACTTTTTGAAGTCTACCCATAGATTGAGGCTAGTGTGAGTGCCATATTGGGCTGAAAGATTATCCCAATTTTCTTTTAGTGATTTTTTGATGTTGAGTGACTGAAAGATTGATGCATCAACTGATGCAAGTATTAGAGATAAGCCTTGTCAAGCACATTCTCATAATCCTCTAATTTTGCAGCATCAGTGGGAGGGGATTTGGTACTCTCTGTCAAGTCTATGATACCAAGCTCTGCTTCACTCGGCAATACTGACCAACTGACCCTTACCAATTAAACCCACACACCAGTAACAAGTTGCTCCTCACTAGTATGTGGTCTTGGCCCAGTACATTTGGTACATTATCTGGTTCACCCCTCTCATCCCATCCCCTCTATCCTTTACCATTCTCTCATTCCCCATCCCTTCCCTTACCTGTTTCCTTTCGGGCCATTTGTTATTCATTTATTATTTGGTCACGATTCTATTGTTTTATCTTTGGCCACTTTTTATTGTTCTATTTTCATCCACTCTCTCATTATTTTATTCTCAGCCATATCTCATTATTCTATTCTCGCTTACATTTCTTATTCTATTCTTGATTGTTGTGGACAATACCCCCACATGATTCTTCATACCTTATTGTTCTCCATTCCTTATGCCACCCTGTTCCACATCTTGCTTCTTAACCTATGTATATAAGTAGCGGATGTATGTAGATAGTTCCTCACTCTGAATATTGACTTGGTTTACATTCTCTAGTCCTCCCTCTTTCCATCTGAAGTCCCTTACTCAGGCTGACACTCTTGGCACCCTCCTGGGTCCTTCTTCTGTCCAAATTAGTGGCATGCATAGAACAGCAGGGTGTAATGCATGAGTAGGTTGAAGCCTAGCCACCTTGATTGGTCTGCAGGTTTGGCCAACTCCTGTCCGCACTATCGGCATTACTGATACCTAACACCCTCAGCAATACCAAGTGCATTGAGGAATAGGAGTGCCACTTTTGCTGAGAAAGACCAATTCTCCCAATTTGTTCCATCAAATATTGGGACTTGTTGTAGCAATTTGGCAGGTGTAGAGTCGGCCATTTGGACAACGAGAGAGTTTTTGAGATCAAAATTTTGTAGGTTGTAAATAGAATAGGCTCAGGGCCCATAACTTGTTCAAAGAAGGGCAAACTTCTATTGCACAGGTTATCAACCTAAGACAAATGTTCAGAGGATGGATCTGAACATTTGTCTTACATAGCTATCCTACTTATACCTATAACTTGGTGAGAGATCCCCATAAATGAAATAGAGACATGTCTTGGATTTCAAGGTGTCATTTCCCCTGATACCCCAGATTGATCACTTAAACATTGTGCTTACTATTCTTCACAACAGTTATATGCCAGCAAGCTAGTGGAGAACATGCTAGGCAGCATAAAGATGTGACTGGGTTGACTTACTGTGAAATGCAATTGACTGTGAAACCCAATAACCCAACATATTGACTGTGAAACAGATGTCAGGTCAATAACCCAACATAGCATACATCAGATCTGATGATCTGCTGATAATGTAAGGTGAGGCAAGAATCTGAATCTTCCTCAGGGTTTATAACTAGCTGTGTGCCAGCATCAAATGGCATGTAGGTTGGTTGGCACTGTGACATGTCAAAGCATGTTAGGATATGCTAGATGTAGTGTGATAGTGATAACTTTGGTTAAATGATCAAGGGTGATATGTAGACCAAGAAACTGTTTGATCTTGCCTAGATCTGTTACTTTGTAGCAATTGGCAATTTTGCATTTGAGGTCCTGGATCACATCTAAGATGCCAAAAAGAGCAGAGTAATGAACATATACCAGTATAATTGGTGGCCCTGTCAGGCACCGGGAATGCTGACGATGCATGGGCCGAGCACTATTGCAATAGTGCTAACTTCACAATGCTGGCAGGAAGTGGCCAAGTCCTGCAGACTGGTCAGAGTGGCTTGGCTTCAATGTACTCATGTATTACGCCCTACTTTCTGTGCGTGCCACTTATTTGGGACAGAAGAGATACCCAGGAGAGTGCCAAGAGTGTCAGCCTGAGTAAAGGACTTTAGACAGGAGAAGGGAGGGCAGGAAGGCATAAACCTAGTTGATACTCAGACTGAGGAACTATGTACATGCATTTGCTACTTATATATGTTAAAAGGCAGAATGTAGAATAGGGTGGCATAGGACATGGAGAATAGAATAAGGTATGGAGACCATATAGAAGTATTGTCCACAGTGATCTAGAATAGAACAATAAGATGTAGATGAGAATAGAACAATGAGATATGACCAATAATAAATGAGTAGGAGTGTGAGTGAAAATAGAACAATAGAAGGTGGCCGAATATATGTAAAACAATAGGGCTGCAACCAAATATTAAATGAATAGTGAATGTCCCAAGGAGAAATGGGTGAAGGGAAGGATGGGGAATGAAAGAATAATAAGGAATAGAAGGGATAGGATGAGGAAAATGAACCAAATGATGAACCAAATGTACCAAGCCGAGACCACATACTAGTGAGGAATGACTTGTCACTGGTGTGTGGGATTAAACGGTAAGGGTTGTTCAGTTAGTACTACTGAGTGAACCAGAGCTTGGTATTGTGGGCTTGACAGGCCCCCCTATCAAGACATTTGATAAAAATGGAGACATTGCCAGAAATATTTTTCTGAAATCCAAGTCCTTCCAGTTTATCATTCAGGTACATATGTCATTGGTGACCTGCCTGTTTTAAGCTGTATAATGCTTTTTTAAGGCAACACACCTTCCCTTCCATGCTGGTGACTGTGAAGCCCTTCGGTTGATCCATGTAAATTTCTTCATCTAAGTTCCTGTTAAGGGATGCAGACTTGATATCAATGTGATGGATGTCTAAATCCAGTTGAGCTACAAGTGCAAGTAATACCCTCAGGGAGTTGAGTCTTGTGACAGGTGCGAAGGTCTCTTCATAATCAATGCAGGCAGTTTGTGAGAAACACTTGGCAATGAGATAGGCATGATAACAAGTGACATGTCCTGCAATGTCACACTTTGTTAGAAATACCCACTTTCTCTTTATAGCCTTGTGACCTTTTGATAGATCACATAATTCCCAAGTACTATTTTCATCTAGGCACTTAATCCCCTCCTCCATTGCAGTCCTCCAGAAGAGCACTTCTGGGGTCATGATGGCATGTTTATATGTGTTTGAGTTGCCAGTTGGAGTTACTTGAACAACAGCCAGATAAGAAGTGAACAAGTTGTCCCAAGTTGTGGATGCAAAAGTAGAATGGCCAAGTTGTTATGGCCCATGCTCCTAACAAATGCACATTAGTCCCCACAACTGCCCACACCCTTTCCAGGACCTTTCCGATCATAAAAGACTGAAACAATCACCCTCTGTGATCCTGTTAACATTCCAAAGTCCCACAATCCTGAGCCCCTGAGTCCACAACCAAGGTTCCGCTCTTTTGATAAATGATGCGCAGGATTACCGCATACCTCACTCCCTTGTTTTCCCCTTTCTATTGACCCCTTGTACTTCCTTATTCCCTTGTCTTATATTTGGCAATAGATAGTATAAGGAAGTAGCTACATGTATATAACCCCCCAGTTGACTGGACTATTCACCGGTATGAATATCGACTTAGTCTGCATCCTAAGTTCCAGTTCCAGTTAACTTTCCAACTTTCTGAAATTAGGGGCAGATGATTGAGGAGGGTGCAGCACATAAGTTGAAGCCAAGTCCCTTTGACCTCAAACACTCAAGCGACTAGTTGCATCTACCTAAATACTGACCATCCCTAAGTCCCTGATGCTTCCTGTTCACTTCCACCTTTCCATCCACAAATCTAACCCCAACCCTATATATCCTCGGAACCTTGACCCCCCTCACAGAATCCTTTGGAAACCTCCAGAAACCCCTTCCAGAACTATTTGATTAAGTGCCTGACACATGGATTTAACACAAGTGGGTTAGACAAGGCTGAAGGGCGCACTCTGTGACTCTGGTAGGCATCTGGGCTCGCATTATCTGGTTGTGGTACTGTGATACATTATCCAATGCATTGGGATTGGCATGGAAGTTGTTGTTCTGATGACTGTGGTGCATATGTAGAGAGAGCTCTTTCAGATGATGTGTCCAGTTAACTGTCTGGTAGTTCAACCCCTGCTTTGGGAATGCTGATAGGCAGTGGTATTGGTAATGCTAGTAGAGGCAAGTCAGGTAGACCAGTTGGTACTGGTTGTTAATTATGCATGTCAGGCACTTAATAACAGATTCCAAAAGGTTCCAAAAGGGTTTCTGAAGGGATTCCATAGAGGGTGGAGGATCTGAGGACTGAGAGGGTTAAGGGTCATAGGTTGGGAGTCAAGGGGCAGAAGGTGGATGATGAAGCACTGGGACTTAGGTGGATGGTCGGTTTGCAGCAAGGACTTGTATGATTAGTTGTATGGGTGTTGCTGGGGAATGGGAAATTCTCCACTGGACATGGAGGACCATGGAACTCTTCAACATACTCGTGCGTTGTACCCTACTTGCTGTGTATGCCACTAATTTGGGACAGAGGAGGTACTTGTCAAGACCATGGTACCAAGCTCCAGTACATTCGGTAATACCAACCAACCGGCCGTCCTTCACCCATATTGTTCTCACTATCATGAGGTTTTGGTTCGGTACTTCCGGTACATCGTCCAGGCTACTTCTCCCATCCTATCCATCTCGTCCTTCACTATCCTCCCATCCCCTCACCTGTTTTCCCCGAACATATAATGACCACTCATTTTCCTGATCACTGCCCTATTGTTTTATCTTCGGTCGTCCTCTATTGTTCTATTCTCACCTACTACTTCATTATTTTATTCTCAGCCATACTCTATTATTCTAATCCCGCTTACATTCCTTATTCTATTCTCGATCACTGTGGACAATGCCTCCATGTGGTTTTTTCATACCTTATTGTTCTCCATTCCTTACGCCACCCTGTTCCACATCTTGCTTCTTAACTATATAAGTAGCAGGATGTATGTAGATAGTTCCTCACTCAGAATATCAAATCGGTTCGCACCCCCTCGTCTGCCTTCTTTATCTAAAGTCCTTCGCTCAAGCCGATGCCCTCGGCATCCTTACGAGACTTCCCCCTGTCTAAATTTTTGGCACACACGGAGCAGCAGGGCGCAACACATGAGCACATTGAAGCCTAGCCACTCCGAAGCGGTTTGCAGGACTTAGCCGGTATCTCAGCGTCACCAAATCCTAACAGTACTCAGGTAGTGCCAAAAGTGCCAGCCTGAGTAGAGGACTTTACAGAGGAGAGAGGAGGTAAGGGGCCTAATCCTAGTCAATACCCAGAATGAGGATGTATGTACATGCATGTCCTAATTATATAGGTTAAGAAGTGATATGTGGAATAAGGAATGTGGGACAATAAGGTAAGCAGAGTATGTAAGAGTATTGTCCACAATGAGTAAAATTAGAATGAAGGAATGTAAACGGGGATGGGACAATAGAAATAGAATAATAGGAATGTGGCCAAGGATAGGACAATAGAGAGTGTCTGACTATAAAACAATAGGGTTGTGGCCGAGGATAAACAAGGACAGTATGTCCTAAGGTGAGGTGGGTCAAGGAATAAGGAGTAGGCATGGTAGGATTAATGGATGGTGAATGGCGTAGAGTGGATGAGGGATAGGGGCAAGGAATGTGGATAGTGGATGTGCCAAGCCAAGACTGGCATACCAAGTGACTTGCATGTGGTGTGGGCACTTGTATGTGGACGTAGTCTGACTGCTCAGTCGGCACTGCCGAATTACCAGAATCTTGGTACATATACTTGACACTATTGTTGGCACTGCTGAATTACCAGAATCTCGGTATGTGTACATGACAGTATCCCCCCCTTAGTGGCTGAACCCATGAAGCCGGTAGGCAGAGATTGAAAATTAAGGTTTTGGATGCCTAATCGTGACACCTTGCAGAAGTTTGGGACATAGCGCTCAGACATGTTCTCCTACAATCATCAATAGCAAGGCATCATCTATCAAATGGGGTATGAAACTGATGAAGACAAGTGTAGATTGGAGGAGAAACGGGTTGCCCATCAGTACAACTGGGAGGAGAAGGAAAAGGCAGAGTAGGTGGCACAAGAGACCACTGAGGGCCCAAAGAAGGCAGATGAGGAAGACCCTGCAGTAGGGGCAGCAGCCCAAGTTGCTGCAAAACAGATGGCAAATGAACAGGAGGCTGCGAAGGAGAATGTAGAAACACAGCAGGTGGAGAGGCCCCGAGAGGCTGACAAACAACCAGCCAAGTTGGCCGGGATGACAGGGACGCAGTCCCCCAAGGATATAGGTGGAGAGACATCCCCCAAGGATGTGGAGGTGTGGGATGGAACACCCAGCAATGAAGTTGTTGGGGGTGTGGGGGCTCCCAATTTTTCATGAGTCCTAAAAACTCCTGCACCTGAAGGGGGCGGGAGTACAGAAGACAGACAGGTGTTACATACCATTGCAATGGTTGGTGAATACATATAACAAGTTGCTGTTTAAATAGTGCCCACAGACTAATGCCAAATAACCTGGCATAGTGGCCTTTTGGCCCAGTTGGAAGAGCACATTACTGTGGGAATTTGTTGCATTTCACAACAGGCTGAAACAGCCAGACAGACAGAAGAAGAGGTCCCGGAAGATGCATCCAGGGGGAAGCCCTTCCAGGATGCAGAAGTACAGACCGAAACACCCAATGTCCAGGGTGTCACAGTCATGGGGGCTCTCAGGACTTCAGGAGTCCCAGAGGTTCCATGCAAGAGGGGTAGGAGTATGGAAGTGGGGCCCAGCAAGGGGCCGGGGATGAATAGATGGGGAAAGAGTGAGTGGCCAAAGGGGGCCAAGGTGAGTGATGGTTTTTATATCATTATCTTTTATTGATTTCTTTCTATGTAGCACAAGGAGGAGACCCTGGAAAGGTGGTTTCCAGTCATTCATCCACCGTGCAAAGAGTGCAAAAGGTGGGGGGATGAGTGCCCAGTGCCAGGGCTGGGGGCCACATGCTGGGTGTGCAAGGGGCAGAAAGTCAAGTGCAACTTGGCTGCACCACAGGTGTCCCAGGCAAAAAGTCATCCATTCATCGTGGATGATGACAATGAGGAGGAGGAGAGTGGGCGGGAGAGCGAGGATGAGACTGAGGAGGTGGAGGAGCCCCCAAAGAAGAGGCCAAGGCAAGCCTGTACCATTAGGCTAAGTGGGAGGACACCTGGGGTGGAGGTACTGCAGGCTGAGCTGTTGGTCGGGAGGAGAATGGTGGAGCTATTGGAGGAGCTCCTTAGGAGTAACCACCAGATGGAGAGGGCATTATTCCTCATGATGGGGGTGGTTTCAGGAGATGTGGGAGAGCCAGGGGAGACGGAGGATTAACTGAAGGATGGAGAGGTGAGTAAGGAGGATAAAGGGAAGGGGAAGCAGAGGGAGGATGATGAGGATATGGGGAATGAAGATGAGACTTGAAGTAGTCTCTACTTAATAAATTGATTTATTTATTTTATTTTTTTGACTGAAAGAGAAAAATAAAAAAAATAAAAGGTATGTGAGGAGAAAGACAAGTGGGGTGGGCTGAGATGTTTGGCCTTCCTGGCTGTGGTAAACAGGAGGGAAGAGGAGGTGACAGATGGACTGAAAGATGTCCAGGATGGGTGTGTTTGTAATTTGGAAGTGAAGTGTCGGGATGATGTGGGGACAGAATGGAGAGGAATTAGGGTCAGGACTAAGGGAATGGAGGAAGATAAGGATAGGATGGAGAGTGGAGATGGGTGAATGGAGGGGTTTTTTGGGAGAGGGATGTCTTCAGGAGGGGAGATTGCATAGTTTGAACGGGTTCTAGCTACTCGCTACCCCCCCCCCCCCTTTTAGGTAGATGTCCCATCATCTACTAAAGGTGTCGACATCTAGCTGAGAAGAACGGAAGAGAGTTGTGAGAGCATAAAATGCAAATATACAGAACAGATGAAACAAGAATGGATGGGGACAGATGGAAAAGACCTTGGCTGAACATGCCAAGTGGCACTGCTGACCGAGAGATCCCAGCTAAAAACTTGCCAGCCATTCTGGTATACAAGCATGCACAAGGCAGTTGCATTGACTAGGGCTATTGGCAGAGCTTCCAGCAATGGAACAGGATCCTGGGTGAGGCTTTTGAAGCAGTGGCAAGTGTGTACTGCCGCCATTGGGATGTACCTAAAGGCATTAGTGACTTGACGGAATGTAATACTGCCCAATACCCTGTTAATCAACAGATTATAGCAGGTGAGTGAGTTGTGACCAAATATTGCCAACTGACAGATCTAGTGATGTGACAGATGGATGGGTGGACTGAAGTTGTCTGGATGGGAGATCTAGTTGACATGTCTATATATTCAGTGATGACCAAATTAGCAGTACTGGATCAAGATTTGTAAAGAAGAATAGAGGGGTAGTTGTGAATGGATGCTGATACAATCAAGCATGCAAGGTGGGTTGCCAAGAATATTCGGCACCCAAATCAGATGACGGAAGGAATTAAAATGAAGAGAATAGAAAGACATAGCAGCATTGATCTAAGCCTCACTACTGGCATCTTCCAAGTCAATGCAACTCTCAGTGTGCTTAGAGGCCAATGGGTGGCAACCTAGTTTTCAGTTACCGTTGCTGAATCTTCAGCATTAGCATCTGAGGCATCAGTTGCCTGGGGGATGGAGTCAGGAATGGTAGTTATGTGGGTTTTGGTTGCTTTGGGGCACCCGGCAATTTTGTGATTTTTAGCGGCACAAAAGAGACACAGGTTGTTGTTCATGCATCTCTGTTGTTCAGATAGGAGGAGCTTGCCATCCTTGCCAAGGGTTTTGGTGTACTTGGGTTGATTGGACTGAAATTTTTTACTGTCCTTGTTCTTTGACATATTTTTGTTGCTGCTGTTATTTTGTGAGGGCATAATCATAAGAAGTATGGCATGGGAAGTAGTTTGATTCTGGGTATACTGTTAAGCTTCAGTAATTCCGAAGATGTGGGCAGGTAATGGCCAAGTCCTGCAGGCCAGAAGTAGTAGCTTTGGCTTCAATGTACTCGTGTGTTGTGCCCTACTTGCTGTGTGTGCCATCATTTTGGGACAGGAGAGGTACTTGGGGGGAGTGCTGAAAGTGCTGGCCCGAGTAGAGGACTTTACAGAGGAGAGAGAAGGTAAGGGGCCTAAGCCTAGTCAATACCCAGAATGAGGAAGTATGTACATACATGTCCTACTTATATAGGTTAAGAAGCGATATGTGGAATAAGGAATGTGGGACAATAAGGTATGCAGAGCATGTAGGGGTGTTGTCCACAATGAGCAAAAATAGAATGGAGGAATGTAAACAGGGATAGAACAATAAAAATAGAATAATAGGAATCTAGCCAAGGATGGGACAATAGGGAGTGCCTAGCCATAAAACAATGGGCGCTGACTGAGGATAAAACAATGGTCAGATGTCCCAAGGTAAGATAGGTCAAGGAGTAAGGAGCGGAGGGGGTAGGATTAATGGATGGTGAATGGGGCCAAGTGGATGAAGGATAGGGATGAGGAATGTGGATGGTGGATGTGCCAAGCTGAGACCAGCACACCAAGTGACTTGTATGCAGCTTGGACACTTGTGCATGGATGTAGACTTGACTGCTGGGTTGGTACTGCCAAATTACCAGAATCTCAGTATGTGTACTTGACAGTTCATCAGTTTATAGTTGATGGACTTGGGTCATGTTCATCAGTTTATAGTCGTGACAGACTCGGGTCGTGTTCATCAGTTTATAGTTGTGATGGACTCGGGTCATGTTCATCAGTTTATAGTCATGATGGACTCTATTGTACGATATTCAGTTGATAGTCATGATGGACTCGTTCCAACATTCAGGGCAATATCATATCTAAATCTCCCCCTCGAACCAGAGGTCGGTTGGTTGGTCATGTCATAGATGATTGCTAGTTGTCATAGTTGTGATGGACTTCACTGGACGATATTCAGTTTATAGTCTTGACAGACTCGATCCTACATTTGGGGTGACATCAAATCCAAAACTCCCCCTCGAACTGAAAGTTGGTTGGTCATGTCATCGATGGTAGTTGCTAGTCGTCATCCATTTTTACCTTTCTTTTGTTCAGTATTTTTGGTATTTCTATGGTCATTGTTCATGTTATTTAATAGGTTTGGTTCTGGCTGAATGTGCAAGTCAATTGGATGAAAATTGAATTTAGCATGGGAGCCAGTGGAATTCTCATATTCAATAGATTTCTCTGTGGTGAGTGTTCTTGTCTGTGTTTTCTTCTTCATTGATATGCTCCTTGTGGCAAACACTCTTTAACCAGTTGCTTGAAACCATATCTCAGGGTCCACAGTAACATGTAAAGGATATTTAGATGGGGAGTATGGAATAGTAGTTAGACTAGTTGGTATGATACAAGGACTTGTAGCTACAGGGTTCGTGGCTAATATTCTACATGAATATATGCTCTTATGCAGACGGTGCATGGCGGGTCGATTGTATGTAAGTGCTGGTCCAAGGAGCTGGCGGGAGGTTTGAAGGAGAGTCGCGTTGATCACAGTAGGTGATCCACAGTAATAAACTTGTTCAAAGAACAGTGTGAGTGCAATGTACTACACCTATTTAATGATCCCCGCTGGGTCCGCAGTCTTGAATGATGATGAGAGGTGTTTTGACCTAATGCAGCTTGACGTCACATGAGTGCATCGAGTGGGTATCAAATATAAGTATAGAGGGGTTTTGGTACTGGAGACTAGTAATATTCGTTGTAGTTACTCTGTCTTTATACAAGTAAATCTCCTGACTATAATATGATCCGTAACTAACAGATTCTGTGGAGCATATGCAGGGTCGGCCCATTGTGGGCTACCCCGATGAGATTTTTATAGAGAAATGACACCTGTCAGTGGTGCCCATTGAATACAATTGCTTCTCCCTTTGTTCCCTTCTCGTTTGCAATGACTATTGCCTCTCTGAGTTGTGTCCCGTGTCTCATTCTCCTGTTTCTCAGTCATCTGTCCTCGGTGACTACATATATGTGTCTCGGTTCCTTCAATTCCTGTTCCTGTGCATGTGAGTCTCTTCCCCTATGTTCTTTCCATCTCCTCCTATCCATTTCCCACCTGCCCCCACACCCCTACGCGCACCTGCATCCGCCGCTCTCGCACCTGTGCACCTGTTGTGCTGCACCCATCATCACGTACCGGTGCGCCTCCCTCGCGCCTGAGCACCTGTCGCACCTGCCATCACGGTGCACCACCCTCGCGCCATCCTCACACGCGCCCGCTACCCTCGCACCATCCTCACATGCATCTGCCGCCCTCGTGCCATCCTCACATGCACCTGCCGCTCTTGCGCCATCCTCACATGCACCTGCCGCCCTTGCGCCTGTTGCGCCTGCCATCACGTACCAGTGCACCGCCCTTGCACCTGCACCTGCACCTGCACCTGCTGCCCTCGCACCATCCTGACACCTGCACCTGTCCCCGCACCCCTATGTGCACCTGCATCCACCGCTCTCACGCATGTCCCGCTGCACCCGCACTCACGCCTGCACCCACTGTACCTGTGCCTGCACCCGCACTCGCCGTTCGCACCTGTACCCACACCCGCCGCTTGCACCTGCCCCTGCACCCGCCACCTCTACGTGCACCTGCCTGCGTTCGCGTCTGCACATCTGTCGTGTCCACATGCATTCGTGCCTGTCGCCATCGTACACTTTGTCGCATCGATCCGCCGCATCACACTTGCCGTCACACACTTTGTTGCGTCGACCCACCGTGTCACACTCACTGTCACGCACTTCATTGCGTCAACCCACCGCGCTGACCACCACCCTGCGTGCAATGGCCTTCCACACGCTGCTCACTCCTCACTCATGCATCCATGTCATCCCATCATGTGACACCACTTCGGGGTTTGGTATGGGCGAAAGGGTAGTCTGTGGAAGATGTGGCCTATGTGCCTGGGTGCAGCTGGGAATCGCCTGTGGAACTCTTGTATTTTCCATCTTGCATTCCTCATGTTCTTCCCTGGCACCCACGAATTCTCTTCTCTGGGGTACCCAACCCATTTCACCAGATACTGTAGCACTCCTCTATGCATTCTGGAGTCCAGAACTTCCTCTACTTCATATTCTACTCCTTTTTGTGTCATCACTGGTGGAGGGGGTGTTGGCTTTTGTTGTATGGAGGATGTGGGTGTTCGGGCAGGGTGCAGCAGGACAGTATTAAACACAGGATGGATGTTCTTCCAATTGGGGGGTAGTCGTAGTTTATAGCAGAGTCCAATAACAAGTAATAGAGAAAGGAGTGGAGAAATCATGACACTTAGCTAGGGAATAGCTGTCAAGTACACATACCGAACTCCGGTAATTTGGCAGTGCCGACCGAGCAGTCATCCTACATCCATGTACAAGTGTCCACGCTGCATGCAAAGTCACTTGGTACACCGATCTCAGCTCGGCACATCCACCACCCACACTCCTTGTCCTTACCCCTCACATACTCTACACCACTCACCATCCATTAATCCCACCATGCCTACTCCTCATTCCGCGATCTGCCTCACCTCGGGACTTCCTGTCCTTGTTTTATCTTCGGTCACAAGCATTGTTTTATAGTCAGGCACTCCCTATTATTCTATCTTTTATTGTCCTATCCCCGTTTACATTCCTTCATTCTAATTTTACTCGGTGTGAACAATACCCACATGCTCTGCATACCTTATTGTCTCACATTCCTTATTCCACATGTTGCTTCTTAAACCTATATAAGTAGAGCATGCATGTACATATTTCCTCATTCTGGGTATCGACTAGGCTTAGGCCCTTCTACCTTCTC